>JH153452.1:30003-40093 GCA_000226015.1 Mnemiopsis leidyi | reverse complement strand
ATATAAGATAATGGGCCGTTTGAATTGACCAATTAGTACGAAGATGAATAGTTACGGTCGCTATTTTCTAGCAGATGAATAACATTCGAAAAGACATAAACTTGCCGAAAATAAGCGACCGTTAATTTTGATTCCTTTTTCAAGTTCTTTTTATGTTTTAATTTTTTGTTTTTTTTCACAAATTTTCTTCTACTACATACCTAAACAAAAAACAAAAAAATGGTTATTCCCTCCTATCTGTAGGCATCTCTCTCACCTATACAAAAACAAACGCAGCAACGGAAAAATCGTGATCTGACAGTATATTTACATTCTTTTTGTTTTTTTCTTTTTGGTTGTTGGTTTTTTTAGCTTTTTTGTTTTTTGTTTTATTTGTTTTTTTTGTTTTATTTGTTTTTTTTTGTTTTTTTTCAAAAAAATCGCTTCCACCTAAACAAAAAAACAAAAAAAAACATGATCCTCCCCCCCCCCCCCACTTTTAAATTGAACACTTACACACAAGCAAGAAACTGAATTATCACAGGCAATTTCAATTGAATGATGAAATCAAAACATTATTTTCAACCTCAGCAAAAACATAAAAACAGGACACGCATAACGATCGGTTCCAGTGAGCCTTGACAGCATAAAATTGCCGGATAAATCTGTTCACACATAAACAAAGCAGTCATTCATATTAGTCCGTACAATCCTTCCAACAATTTGATTTCGGATATCTTTTTTTCTCTTTCTAGATACCAAATAAAGTTTCGTCTCACTTTAATTGACATGTATGATCCTCGTTTGGCGTGGTAACGGAGTGTAGCAGAACACTGCAAGTTCTGGCCGGTAGAAAATAAGAAAGTTCTTGAATAAATTAGTACACGCAGTAAAGTTACTGTTCGTCATCCTTGTCATCCATAGTTGAACTTTGGCCGTAGAGGACGGATTGTTGAGTCGAAGTTTGCGAGAGAGTGACCATGGGAGGCTGGTTCATCTCCGAGCAGGACTTGAGAGTATCCGACTCTTGTCTGCTTTGCTGCATCGATTGACTTGCCTGAAAATACAAGGTATTAGAAAGTTTTGGAGATCTTACGCCTTCGGATCGAACATGCACAATTATGGCAGACAATTGGGCCCAAAAACCTTTCAACGTTCTGTTCCTTTAAGGAGGAAATCAAAAATCTGATTACTCAAATGGGTATAGATTGCACATTGGACATTGAGCATCATGAGCATAATATGTTTGAGTATTCTAATTTGTGCAAATCAGGAATGCGTGATTTTTTAAAAAGGCACATTTTTGTCGACATTATCTCAGTTTTGGTACTCTGTCTATTCAGAAACACAGTACAAACAAACAGAAAAGTTTTCGTGAGTTGATCGTGTTTTGGCATCAATTTATCAAGTTGGTTAAGTAGGCTTAGTTTGACAGGCTACAAAACCACTAATATTTTGTAAGTTGTCGGAGAAATTTCACTGCTTTTTGCCACATAATTGAATAAAATGCTGTCTAATTTTGACGGAAACTGGACGTGAGATGAATAGCCTCACGTTGCAACCCGTTATCAAGTTTTCAGGGCCTCCGCTGCGCGGCAGCGGGCCAGACAACGCCAGGCAAGAGATGACGGAGTTGCAGAAAATTTTCAAATATTGTCTGTGTCTTAGGGAAATGACGTTTTCTAGATTAGGAGGGATGAGATTACCTGGAATAAACTATTACACTATGCATATGGCAACCGCTTACAAACTTAAACGGCCCATTCACGAATCCCAGCTTTTCGCATTTTCTCCTGTATCAATGCTAAGCTGCTACTCGACGATTCCGCGCGGCGCGTCTAAGCGCGCACCATGAAATGGTGACAAAAAGTAGTCAGTACCACGATACCATGATCGCCGCAGCGCTTCGTTCCAAGATATTGGGGCACGTGATGAACCGCTACATGTGTCCTACTTTCTGGCACGTGAGAAGAGGTGTCTGGCCGACAGCTAGAATTAAGCATTAAACAGGGCACTGAAGGATATGATGCCAAATTAAGTTTAAGAACAGACTTTTAGGAAAATCAACAGGGTTACAAAAAGTTAACTCACATAGTCGATGGGTTCAAATCCGTGACTCTGTAGCTGACTTCGCAGAAGAAGGTTTTCCTGTTCGACTCGTTTTAAGTTTTCCCTGACTTTAGCCATCTCGCCGAGCACTTGGTTCTGTTCCTGCAACCTTTCCACTACCTGCAAATTAGAGAGAATGAGTAATTTCGGTAGTGCATTGCGCAAACAGGACAATATACAGATCTGGTATCTAGTTGAAAGCGATAGCTATGGTACCGGAAAATCATATTATACGGCCCATTATACTAAACAGTACACCTCGCCTCGAGAAATTGAAAATTGAGACGAGGATCACGTGATTCGTGAGAATAGAAGTAACGTTAGAGGGCTATATTTAGTCAGTGCGATACAATGACTACAATACGTTTCAAGTCACGGAGGTCGGAGTATGAAAAATGTATTGCAGACATTCCATAGCCATATAATAAAATACAATGCTGTACAGTTAATGCACGATAGTTTTGCTTTCGAACCTGAGAGTGAGCGATCTGGAGCTCTTGTATAAAGTTTACTGTTTTCTGTAGAATTCCTCCTTTGCTCTGTTGAATTTGTTGTGTTATATCTTAAACATGGGCAATAACTTAAAACATGGCTGTACTACTTAACTGAGAAAGAACAGAGTAGTCGATAGCGCTAATGAAAGGTTAAACAGATCAGAGCAGTAAAATTGGATACTGAAACATTTGCCTAAGTAGAAAATATGACAAAATATGACTAAGTGAAACGGATGACAAAGTGACACAGATGCAATGACAAAGCGAAACAGATGACAAGGTGAAACAGATGCAATGCCAAAGTGAAACAGATGACAAAGTTAAACAGATGCAATGACTAAGTGAAACAGATGACAAAGTGAAACAGATGGCAACGTGAAACAGATGACAAAGTGAAATGCAATGACTAAGTGAAACAGATGACAAAGTGAAACAGATGCAATGACAAAGTGAAACGGATGACAAAGTGAAACAGATGCAATGACTAAGTGTAAACGGATGACAAAGTTAAACAATGCAATGGCAACGTGAAACGGATGACAAAGCGAAACGGATGACAAAGTGAACTTACCTTCAGTGTGACCTGTTCCCGCATCTGTCCGCCATGTTTTGTTCCCAGTTCGTCCTTACAGTTGGGTACCATCTTAGCAAGTTTGTGTATCCAGCTGTTTATCTTGTCTCGCCGCCGTCGTTCAACTGTGAAGTAGCTGATCAATAAAAGTAAGAAGCAGTGGAGAAGTGATTTTTGATTGTTAACACCGGATAACGGACAGCATATATGGAAACATATTGTTCTTTTACGTCTTGAAAATACAACATTTCTCAGAAATCACAGCTTCGACCGTATCAGCTGCGACCGTATCCTGCGTATATCATACGTCTATCCTACGTTAATAGTGTAAATCTTTACATGCGAAGTACAGCAAAATATCTCGTTTAACCTTTTACCTTCATTGTGAGTTTGTCGACGTTTTTCTTCCCGTTCCGTTCTTTGGGCAGCTAGCGGAGTGTCACTGAGATAAGAAAACCGTTACAAGTTAAAATTGCGACATTTATTTGTTGTAAATAGAATACATATACATACACATATGTGTAAAGAATGCATGTAGAATACGTATACTTATTTGCAAACATCCAAACATTATCGAATGGATTCGACTAAACTTTGCCATTTTTCCCACCCAAATAATCGCCAGCTATTTAAAATATGTAAAACATTCGCGTCTATAGTTGAGCTGCTAGCAGCAGTACTACTCGCGCTGTTTTGCACAGCACGCTGCCCACACACTGTGTATTAAGATAGGTATACACAACGATGGGGGAGCTATGTAGCAAACTTAGCAGGGGATTGATAGTTTGAGTCGCTTATACTATAATAGTAGTCTGAATATATAGTAGTCATATAGTAGTCATATAGTAGTCATATAGTAGTCATTTAGTAGTTAAATAGAGTAGCCATATAGTAATCATAGAGTAGTAAAATATAGTAGTCATGACAGTACTCAGTGCCTAAAAGTGAACTAACTTCTAGTTTTGAGACAGCTCTTTAGCAGGGATACCCGCTACTAATGCCTTTACGCACGCAAAGTACTTAGTGTACGTGAATATCTGTAGGTAATATAAGTATACGTAGGTAAGTATATTAGTGTGTAAATATACGTAGGTAAGTATACTCCATTACGTCATGATATGCAGGTAATACACATTACGTTGAACAACCTTTTAGATGAGAGCTTGGTTTGTGAAACAGTACATAGGAGGGGGGATACGCTCCGATCATTCTAACCTTGCTAAACAATGCAAAGCTACATCAACAACTATATTCACTGCTACATAGCTACATTGTTTTCTACATCAATAACTATATTCACTGCTACATAGCTACATTGTTTTCTACAACAATAACTTTATTTACTGCTACATAGCTAAATTGTTTTCTACATCAATAACTATATTCACTGTTAAATAGCTACATTGTTTTCTACATCAATAACTATATTCACTGCTAAATAGCTACATTGTTTTCTACATCAATAACTATATTCACTGCTACATAGCTATATTGATTTCTACATCAATAACTATATTCACTGCTACATAGCTACATTGTTTTCTACATCAATAACTATATTCACTGCTACATAGCTACATTGTTTTCTACATCAATACTTATATTCACTGCTACATAGCTACATTGTTTTCTACATCAATAACTATATTCACTGCTACATAGCTACATTGTTTTCTACATCGGAGCTCTGAGCACAACCAGCAGCTCGTTTGTACACTCGACATGATCAATATCATGCTCGGACGAATGTTCAGGAACGAAAACGTTGGAAATTACTTGTGATTGTAATAACTTGCAGGTTTTGACTGCCAAGCACATATCTTCATCATCTCGATATCTCAATCAAATTGTTCACGCTTATCCTTGCCTCTTTACCGAAAGAAGGGAGCGTCGAACCTGACTGCTTACTGTAAATCCATAACCAGGGTCTACTACAAGCCCGCTCAGCGAGATGTTATGTTAAACAAGGACACTTCTCACCAACATTCTCGCAGTAGATCTCCCATCCTATTAATTACTAAGCAGTACATGTGGGAGTCACAGTATCGGCAGCTGATTGGCTGCGTTAAGTCACGTGGGCGAGTTCTGCACTCTCATTGGAGCACCTTTATCACCTGGGCGGCACACTAATGTCAGCGATTCAGCTGCGTTGGCGGAGAGATGTGATTGGTTGACAGCGGGAGTATTACTTTGTGATTGGCCGGCCAGGATGGCAGGTGGATGTCACGTGATCGGTGCACATAATACGATAGGTATAATTACTTTCCTTGTGCTCTGCTAGCAGTGTGGGTGACTTGTCCAATGAGAAACAAGATGGTCTGGTGCCAACCAATCGGAGCTAAATTTCGGCAACCACGTGACTCCTACCAGACCAGTCACGTGCATGCGACTAATGAGACAGAGCCGTTGTGTAGCAACCCACGACCCACGTGCGTTCTCCCACGTGACTAGCTCCATACACGTGATTCCAGCTCGCTGATTGGAGGGAGGCGCCACGTGAGGTTCACGTGGACCCGAGTCACGTGTAGCCGTGTTACACACACGTGTTGTGCCGCTCGGCTGAGGTTCTCTTGTCACGAGGATGTATCTACATGGGCTGATCAAACTGACTCGTGACCAGGAGAAATAATGTTACCCCCTTATATTGGAATAAAATTTACACTTTCTTAAATCTCTTATCCAATCACTTAAATAAGGAGATGATGTAGGGGCTGAGGAGTTGTTGAAATCAAATTTAGACATTTAACCATGAATACTTAACTTTTTACATCGATGTAGGCCCTCGACATAACAATTACGCTCAGCACATGTACATAAATATTAAATATAATCATACCCATGTATGCAATTCTGTACACTAATAATTTGATGTTGGACAACAATTCAAGTAAGGTACACTTACTTAGATAAAGCTAGATTTAATTATTTAAGCGGTCACGCTGACCTTCAAGCTCAAGCCAGGCCGCTAAGTCATAATTATGCGATGACGATTGGTGAGAAAATATAACGTAAATATTTTGTGAGTAGAAAAACGTGTACTTACAGGGAAAAGAAATCCAGCGGAATATCTTTGTTGAAATCAGATGGGATGGAAGATTTGATGCTGTGAAAGTTTGGTGAAAAGTCCTGCTTTCTGCCGTGAATTTCAGGTGAAGCACTTTGTTTCTTGCAGCCAAAGTCCGGTGAAATACATCGTTTTCTACTGTGAAGGTCCGGTGAAACATTTCTGGATCTTCCGTTAAGATCTGGTGAAACATTTCTGGATCTTCTGTTAAGGTCCGATGAAACACTTCTGGATCTCCCGTTAAGGTCCGGTGAAACACTTCTGCTTCTCTTTTTAGCACGGCAATTCACTGCTTCACATCCGGATAGTTTTATGTGTTTTCTGGCTAGCTGAGTGAACTTGGCGGCGGAAGGGGTAGTGAATAGACTGCGGGTTGTGAGTGAGGTGCAGGTTGTGAACGGACTGCGGGTTGTTTGTGATAGTTTATGAGGTGTGGTAGGGATAGGGCGAAACAGAGGAACTCGGAGCAAAGACCTGTAGGGGTGATGTGTGATTTGGGTGTGTGAAAGTGAAAGGTGACAAAATATAAGTGAAAGTGAAAAAATGTGATATGTAAGAACGATCGAACTTCCTTTTTGTCTACAATTTTTAACACCCTCAGTGTCGGTAAAAGTTGACCTTTAGTATTGGTGTACAACGTACATTTTTAACTATTTCAACATACAAATACAAAAAATATATTGAGTGTTTGGCTTGTCACATTGATATAAACCTATCTATGCTTTATTACAAGCAATAGAACTACAATAAAGGCATCCTACTGTGTATACAGAACATTCTTCATCACACACTATACATTCTTCATCATGTGCACTATACATCATACACTATACATTCTAACGTGCTGTACCATGTTTGTACAATGTACAAACGAAAAGATAAGTCCTGTGTAGTTGTATATGACAGAAAGTTACTTGCTTCAAACTCATTTGATCTACTAGTCTTGTCCAAAAACACAACATGCCTTTATAAAATCAGATATGTATTCCTTCACTTCGGTTAGTTGTACCCACCCTACCTGACTAGACTCTCTACTGAACAACTTTTCTCGTTAAACTATCTCACACCAAGACAGATGATACTCTAAACATACTGGAACTCCAACTGTCTGACATACCATTACTCCACCCCAAGTATACAATTAAGATACAGAGCAGCCCAATGATATAATTTCAAGTGTACACGTTGATGTGTGAAAACAGCGACGCACCCTAGTATGTACACTATACAGTGTATGTTCACTATACAGTGTATGTACACTATACAGTGTATGTACACTATACAGTGTATGTACACTATAAAGTATATGTACACTATACAGTGTATGTACACTATACAGTGTATGTTCACTATACAGTGTATGTACACTATACAGTAGCTTGTATAATAACAAGCCTCTGTGTATACAATAGCTTGTATAGTAATTAGGATGATCCCCTGCGATCGCACTGTATCGCTGTGTTAAAAACGAGAGGCATCAGGCATGTAATAACGAAGACAATGACCACAGCATGTTACAGCGCGACGCTTTAACATCTTCCAACTAACATTATATCCAACAACGAACGTAACTTCCAGATCATTCCTTCATTATTCCCTCCGCAACTACCTAATCACTAGAAAGATAAGCACTACTTACGCAGCACCGTGAGCTCTAGGCGCGATCTTCTGATGGTTCACGTCGACAGGAGACTGAGGTATCATGACGTAGAACTGTCCACCTCCGGTAGGTCCGTTAGGGAGGTTGAGGATCTGACCCCCAACTCCGTGGTTAGCCGTCCCCAGATTCAGGATTTGTCCCGCTGAAATTAGAGGGCGACGTCACATTTACGTTAAATGTTAAGGAGTTTTGCACGCGAGGAAAAATCTGATAGAAAGGCTGAATTGTTGTCATTAACATCACGGATTTGTAAAACGGATTTGTATAACAAATACAATTCCAACATGCACATGTACACGTCAAGTACTAACACAAACACACGCAAGAGAAAAAACAGTGAATTTCGAGAAGATGTAGATGTTAGAGCAAAGCTTAATCAGGAGAAATGTGAGGTAGAGAACCTTGCATTGGCGTCACGCCCGCTACAAGAGATGGAGACAGGGTTGATCTGACCTGCTGTGCGTTCACCGCGTTACCAACAACTGAAATATCTGTCTTGATGAAGGAGCAAGGACAGAAACGTGTTTGACTGCCCAGGCTAGAACTTAAGATCATGAGACGATGTTTTCATGATGGAGCCGTAAAAATATCTTCCTAAGGCAGAATTCTGAAGTCGAAGAAACATTTAACATAAATGTCTAGAGAAAAATGAGTTTTTATGAGGAAAAAAAGGCAGAATTCTGAAGTCGTTAATGTCTAGAGAAAAATGAGTTTTTATGAGGAAAAAAAGAAGTACATGACTCACAATATCAAAGTATACAAATTGCAAAGAAAAATCAACCAACTTATCAAATCGCAAGTCTAACATGTAACGGGGACTGCACTGATAAGCTGATATTTAAAACGTACCGTTAAATTTTTCCTGTATGTGGGATTTCTGTGACTGTTGTTGTTGCTGGGATTGCTGGGTTTGGTTCGTGTACATCAGGTTCATGGTTTAAAAGCTAATGAGAAGAAGCGAGTTATCTAACGTGAACTATTCAGAGACGGATATAATGAAATACATTGTATGATGTTCAAATAACGTGACGAAAGCAAGCGAAAAGTTAAAATTCAACGACCGAATCAAAGTAAACCCCGTGACAAGACCTGTTTGCACTAATTGGTGGCTGGCATCCCAAACAATAACAGAGAAACTAGACAAGAGGGCCTCACTCAGGGAGGGTGCAACCAATGCAAGGTTCCTCAACGTGTTATCCACGTGACGCTCTAGATTAGGTCACGTGTCAGGCTAATTCGTCCAATTAGCGGCACGTGTGGTCGCCACATTGGGAACACATGTCTAATAATTGGACACGTGTCAGTTCACGCCACATGAAATAGCCCACGAGGCCCTCACTTGACTTCGACCTCTTGTATCAGTTGTTTCAGCATGCAATGTAAGATATAGAGGGAAAAAGATTTAAATCAATCTTAAACCAGGAAATAATTCATGCACTGGTTAAAGTTCCAGTCTTAGAAAGTTCGGAGCTTACAGCATTAGGTGGAAGCTTGTTTTTAGCAGAAAGATTAAAGCTGAACCGAGAGATATTTGAAGATAGCTAGCAAGTTAAAAAACAAGTAGCTTACGTGCATGTGTTTCGCAAGTGGTTTGCAGACGGTTTACCTTGCATTGGTGCGGCAATAGTTGGGGCAATTGGCCGGCTTTGCTGGTTAATATTGCCAAAGAGCATGGGCATGGAGTCGTTGGCGACGATGTTCACGACTCTAGCACCGCTGCCATCGAACGGGATGATGCCAGAAAACTGAGAGATCGGCGTGTTGTTCTGGTGGAGTATCTGGTCGCTCGACACAACCACCACGCTCTGATTGTTCGTCTGGATCGGCTGGTATTGGGTCTGAACCCTCTGCTGATCCTCTATGTGAGTTGAGATGTTGAAATCCTGGATTTGCCTGTTCACATTAGATTGAAGGTTCCTTTTGGTTGAAGTAAGAGTCGTCAAAGAAGCTTGTTTGATATCTTGGCTGGCTGATGGGGCGTCCATTTGCATGCTAGGAGACGACACAAAGCAACGAGTCACATGCTAACATGTGCTACAACAGCTGGTGGTGTGATATGTGTGACGTGTCATGTGAGTAAATCCATTATCCAGTGCCGAAAACATATCACGCGCCGATGTAGGAGTTAACAAAAGAGAGTATCCGTGCGCGGCGGTTATAAACCGAAAAACAAACGCAGAAAAAAGTAAAATGTATATATATATATTATTGAT
>JH153449.1:102356-118232 GCA_000226015.1 Mnemiopsis leidyi | reverse complement strand
ATCCTCTCGTAGTTAATGTAAGTAGACTGCATCCTCTCGTAGTTAATGTAAGTAGACTGCAGATCTCGTAGTTAATGTAAGTAGACTGCAGATCTGCCTCGTAGTTAATGTAAGTAGACTGCATCCTCTCGTAGTTAATGTAAGTAGACTGCAGATCTGCCTCGTCATCTCGAAGTTACCACTTTTTAATTAGATTAAACTAATAGTCCATACTCAAGTATATCTTGAAACCCTTATCTCCCTTTAAACTTGCAAGATGACGTCTCGACTGATCACATTTTATGATTATAAAAACAAATTGCAGCATAAGCACGAAAATGTTAATTTGTTTTATTTTCCCGAAATTCCCTATCAGCAGGGGTGTGGTTACCGGCCAATCTACCACATTCAGGGGCCGACGTAACCGGTAACATCCTCCATTCAAACGCGTTTCTCCATTTCAGTGGGCGTTTGACAAATACACTGTTCTGTATCTCTCCATGCTTAAAGCGAAAGAAAATGGGAAGATAGTTAAGTTGTCCAGGTAAGAGTTCGCGTTGATCAACGTGGGCGATGTCTAGCATTCTGATGCTTAAAATAGATTGATCTTAGCTGAATGAGTCGTCTCAATGCAGGTAGTTGTCATCCAAAAATGAGTGTTTTGTTGCAGTAATGACGCCCTCTGAGGGAGTGGTTCCCTCGATGTAATTATGTGGATTCTAGGGATTAGAGAATAACCATTCAGCAGAGACGTTTAGTTTAAACTAAAATAGCAATTTCGGAATAACTTTATTCTAAATTTAGAAACAAACAAAGTATACCATTACTTTTTAATATACACTGCCGTGGTGCGGATATCATAAAATGTCTTGAAATGTTGGGATAACTATGAATCTAGTATCACGTGCATTGTCTTGTATAAAGTATGCTACAACTATTCATCTTCCTACTGTAAAGTTCCGTCTTTCTTGATAAATTCGCACAAGTGCTTACGTCAGTTGTTGTTCTGGTGTGTGCTTTATCTACTTGTTGTTCTGGTGTGTGCTTTATCTACTTGAAGCTCGACAGAAAAAGCAGTGCATGCTAGTAGACAATGTAACTGAAACTTTCTAGATTACAGACAATAATACTAAAACTTTCTAGATTGTAGACAATGAAACTGAAACTTTCTAGATTGTAGACAATGAAACTGAAACTTTCTAAATTGTAGATGATGAAACTGAAACTTTCTAGATTGTAGACAATAAAACTAAAACTTTCTAGATTGTAGACGATAACACTGAAACTTAGTTGGTTATAGACAATGATACTGAATTTAGTATGTTGTAGACAATAACACTGAAACTTTCTAGATTGTAGACAATGATACTTAAACTAAGTAAGTTATAGACACTGATACTGAAACTTAGTAAGTTATAGACACTGATACTGAAACTAAGTAAGTTATAGACACTGATACTGAAACTTAGTAACTTATAGACGATTAAACTGAAACTTTTTAGATTGTAGACAATGAAACAAAAACTTTCTAAATTGTAGACAATGAAACTGAAACTTTCTAGATTGTAAGCAATAAAACTGAAACTTTCTAAATTGTAGACGATGAAACTGAAATTTTCTAGATTGTACACAATGAAACTGAAACTTTCTAGATTGTAGACGATGAAACGGAAACTTTCTAGATTGTAGACACTAGACAATAAGCTAAAACTTTCCAGATTGTAGACAATGAAACAAAAACTTTCTAGATTGTAAGCAATAAACTGAAACTTTCTAGATTGTAGACAATGTAACTGAAAGTTTCTAGATTGTAGACAATGTTACTGAAACTTTCTAGATTGTAGACAATGGAACTTAAACTTTCTAAATTGTAGACGATAAATCGAAACTTTCTAGATTGTAGACAATAAAACTGAAACTTTCTAGATTGTTGATAAATAAACTGTAGACAATGTAACTGAAAGTTTCTAGATTGTAGACAATGTTACTGAAACTTTCTAGATTGTAGACAATGGAACTTAAACTTTCTAAATTGTAGACGATAAATCGAAACTTTCTAGATTGTAGACAAAAATACTAAAACTTTCTAGATTGTAGGCAATAATACTTAAACTTTCTTGATTACAGGCATTAAAACTTAAAGTTTTTCGTTGTAGACAATGAAACTGAAACTTTCTAGATTGTTAGATAATAAAACTGAAACTTTCTAGATTGTAGACAATGTAACTGAAACTTTCTTGATTGTAGACAAAGAAACTGAAACTTTCTAGATTGTAGACAATAAAACTGAAACTTTCTAGATTGTAAGCAATAAACTGAAACTTTCTAGATTGTAGACAATGTAACTGAAAGTTTCTAGATTGTAGACAAAAATACTAAAACTTTCTAGATTGTAGGCAATAATACTTAAACTTTCTTGATTACAGGCATTAAAACTTAAAGTTTTCGTTGTAGACAATGAAACTGAAACTTTCTAGATTGTAGACAATAAAACTGAAACTTTCTAGATTGTAGACAATGTTACTGAAACTTTCTAGATTGTAGACAATTGAACTTAAACTTTCTAAATTGTAGACGATAAATCGAAACTTTCTAGATTGTAGACAATAAAACTGAAACTTTCTAGATTGTTGATAAATAAACTGAAACTTTCTTAATTGTAGACAATGTGATTGAAACTTTCTTGATTGTAGACAATGAAACTGAAACTTTCTAGATTGTAGACAATAAAACTGAAACTTTCTAGATTACAGACAATAATACTAAAACTTAGTAGGTTGTTGAAAATTATAGTAAAACTGAGTAGATTGTAGACAGTGAAACTAAAATTTAGTAGGATGTGGACAATGATACTGATATTGAGTAGGTTTGAAATTTTAGACAATGAAATTGAAACTTTCTAGATTTTAGACAATAAAACTTAAACTTTTTAGATTGTAGACGATAACACTGAAACTTAGTTGGTTATAGACAGTGATACCGAATTTTTTAGATTGTAGACAATGATACTGAACATTTTAAGGAAGTAGACAATGATATTTAAACTAAGTAAGTTATAGACAGTGATACTGAAACTTAGTAACTTATAGACTATGAAACTGAAACTTAGTAGGTTATGGACAGTGATACTAAAACTTTCTAGGTTATGGTACCCTGCGGACAGGGTTTCTGGCTCTTGCAACACTCCCAGAAGTGTAGGTCTATTTGTGCTAGATTTATGTGATCAAGTGTTTACCATTATGCTCTAAGTTAAGTTTTATCATATAAACATGCCTCCCTAAAACGTTGCGTTTTGTGTGCTTTTCGTCTAATAGACCAACCTGTATTTTCTGTCGCTGTTTTTGAAGACCGTGCCTAATTTTCCGCTTGCCATTTGTCAATCTTGTCCGGGTTGGGAAGTGGGGAGGGGGAGGAAGTAACATTTTATATTGGAGTGACAAATTATACCAAAATTGTGATTTCGGTCTGATGGCTGGACTTGGGCCCGCTGAGAGTAAAGATGCGGTCAATTGAGGATTGTAGCCAAACCTTAATTTACAATTCAATGCCCCATTTGTCGTGTTGTCAGGTTATATTTCAGACTTAATGTAAAGTCAATACCTTTGATATTTGTCTCACCCAAATTTATTATCCTGTAACAAGATGTATGAAGCTCTTCTTGCTACTTATAATGCAAGCTCATATATCACTTGACACCACTTTTTGTATGTCTGGCAGGCCACTTCCTTATATACTTATGTAGGAATTCCTTGACAGTTTTGTATGTCTGGCAGATCTTATACCCTATGGATGAAATGGAATGTAGTCGTTTCTGGGGAAAATTTGAGCACTAAAAAAGTATTTGACGTGAAATCGTGAAGACTGACGGGTAACAACGATCTGGACCAAGCCTAAGGAGAGTGGAAGTAGGACTTCGACTTGGAGGGGAAATAGGTTTTAAACAATATGAGAGATACAGGATTGCACCGATGACATAGATACAATGAGATTTGGAGGAGTTGCAGTAAAAATTGGGAGTATTAGGAATCAAGAATACCTGCGTGCCTTGAGAGAAAAATTTCATTGATAGATGTAAGATCTGTAGAATGAATATCGTCCGTAGGACGGAGTTCCAGGCTCCAGCTCGTATGCAAAATGCACTGTTTAGCTATAGGACCAAGTTCATGTCATCGTCAGCTTCATCATTTTGCTCAGTACATAGTCTCAATACAGACAACAGAGTCCGATTCAGATCGTTTCTTGCCAGGGGATTGATGCAATAGTATTAAATGCCGTATAAAATTTTCCGGACAAAATTTGTGGCGTATGATTATTCTGTATAAGGTATATTTGCTGCTCCGAAACTTTCAGCCACATCCTTTTTTGACGAGTTATTTACGAGGCGAAACTATGATCAGCAAATTGTTAATCAGTCAAACTTTCAACCAATGACGCTATCCAAAAACCCGTTCTCACTCTTCGCAATTTGTTGTATTTGCTTTCACTTCTTGACTTGGAATTTGAGGTCATCATTACTCCTTTCGGTAGCCTCGTTTAATTATGAGATAAAATAAATTATAAATTTGGGCGGCTTAAATCCATTTTTTAAACTTTATGTGATTCATTATGTCCCTAGGTGCCGCTCGCAAAGTGTTAATATTTTTTTTATTTTTAACCCTTTTAGAGATTAGGGTGGGGGAGGGGTAAGGCACTGACCATGACGCCCTGAAAATTTCCCCGTGGTCAATGGTGAGAAAAACTTGACCAGTACCATGGAAATTTTGGATATTTGCCATGGTCAATGGTAAAGAATTGACCATGACGATGGAAAATTTGGATTATGCCATTGTTAATGGTAAAAAATTTGATCATGATTTCTATCATAATTTAATCGTGATTTTCAAATGTTTGAACCTCAGTCTGTGCTGCCATCTTGACAATGTTCATGGTCATAATTTTTGACCATTCAACCCCGGTTATTTCAAAATTGTGACCACGGTAATTTCAATTTCATGGTCAGAAAATTTTGACCTTGACGATGGTCAAAATTTTTTGACCAAGACCAGAAGACCATGACATCCTGACCTAGGCCAAATGGTCAAAAAATATTAGTATCTTACCTTCTCCCCCCCCCCTCCCCCTGATTAAAGGCCATTAATTGTAAAGGCTGAAGGTCCATATGTTTCGACTACTATTATCTGTTTTTTAATTGATTCTTCGAACCCTGTATTGTGGGAGGCTACCGAAAGCCGTGATGACCAACTCTCATTCGTTTTTGAACTCACGGTCGACAATTTGTTTTTCTTTTAGCATCTAACCACTTTAATATTCGTCGGCAACCACGGTAGCAGAGTTGAATCTTTGATTTACCGTCTTACTTTCTTATTGAAATACTAAACGGTCTTCACGGTAGCAATGGTTTCTGATCCATTTTGTAATCAAGAGGTAGGTGGTTACTGATATCATGATAAACGATATTTTTGGGAAAGGATCAAAACATCTGTTGCTACATGCTTTACCGTTGAATATTTAGATTCAACCAATCAATATTTAGCAAGGCTATCATGTGATATAAATAATTATAACTCCTCCCCAAAGCTACCGTCTTCTATTGCTTGTCTCAATGTAGAGATCGGCTTCATGTGGGATTTGAGTCTCATGTAATATTTTGATAATGAGGCAGTATAGAATTATACTGCAGTTATTTTTAAGATCAAACCTTTATTTTCAAAGAGGCGCTTGATCAACTATCATCAATACCTAGACTCGAGCTCAGATTACATTTAACGAGTTCTAAGTTTACTTTAGTGCTTTATCTACGTAATAAAATGGACGCTGTTTATCGTTGCAAACTGTTAAATGTATGCTGTGTCTCTGAAAATGATAAATGTATTACAGTTATAAAAACTTAAGTCAGTGCAGTAGGCAGTAATGGTAGGCACGTTAATAGGTAGGTTTCAGGAATATTGGAAAGTTATATTAGGCATGTCAGTGAGTAGATTTCAGGAATATTGGAAAGTTATAGTAGGCATGTCAGTGAGTAGATTTCAGGAATATTGGAAAGTTATATTAGGCATGTCAGTGAGTAGATTTCAGGAATATTGGAAAGTTATATTAGGCATGTCAGTGAGTAGATTTCAGGAATATTGGAAAGCTATAGTAGGCATGTCAGTGAGTAGGTTTCAGGATATTGGAAAGTTATAGTAGGCATATCAGTGAGTAGGTTTCAGGAATATTGGAAAGTTATAGTAGGTATGTCAGTGTGTAAGTTTTAGGAATATTGAACTGTTATAGTAGGCATGTCAGTGTGTAGGTTTCAGGAATATTAGAAAGTTATAGTAGGCATGTCAATGTGTAGGTTTCAGGAATATTAGAAAGTTATAGTAGGCATGTCTGTGTGTAGGTTTCAGGAATATTGGAATGTTGTAGTAGGCATGTCAGTGTGTAGGTTTCAGGAATATTGAACTGTTATAGTAGGCATATCAGTGAGTAGGTTTCAGGAATATTGGAAAGTTATAGTAGGCATGTCAGTGTGTAAGTTTCAGGAATATTGAACTGTTATAGTAGGCATGTCAATGGGTAGGTTTCAGGTTTTTCAACAGCCTTCTTGAACTTATACTTTTCGGACCCGAGTGAACTTCCCTACTGCGCACCTTAATATTCACTAGCATCTAAAAATACTACATGCCTATGCTTACCAAAATTAACCTAACTAATGTCTAGCTTCAGATTCTGAACGAAGTAAATAAATTCTAACTAAAGACTAACAAACCCCAGGCTCGACGTTGTTCTGCTCCCCCAACTGTACACTTCAAGTTTAACCTGTCTCTGGGGGTGGCTGCAAACAACCTCGACTTCAGCAGCAGATCCATCCCCACTTCTCCCTGCACCGAACGTAAAGCTGGCAATCAGAGTAAGTACTACTACTTGTTTGTTTGTAAATATCTGTTAATCAGAGTAAGTACTACTAATTCGGCACCTCCTTGCCCTTGACAAAGGGGGGCTTTGTTTGGCCCTGGCATGGGGGACAGGAGTTTTTTTCCCGCTCGCGCTGGCCAGCGCTATAAATACTTTTTTGTTTTTAGATATCTGCATATCAAAGTTGCAAGGTTTATTGTTCCGTAGTTTGCTGAAAACGAGCTGACAGTTTTGAAATATTATACTTGGACAGTAATTGTTGAAAATTTATTGTAAAATAGCTATTGTTAAGACGTTTTTCGTTACAAATTTATGGTTTTTGTTAGCCACGAGGTTTTAGTTGTTTTGACTACTGCGTGCTGACTGCTGATCTCCTTTTAACCTAGACAAAATAACATTGGGATTGATAAAGAACTCAAAATCGTTGGATGAGATTTCACATACCAGTGACAAGAATCCCTTCACTGTTATAACTGACAAAGTCAGGTAATCATTTTATACAAATCTTTCTTTTCATTTTTCGATCATGCTAATCTTTCGGTAACATTCACCTGTGACTTTTTTTTCAACTCTCTTGCTTTTTGCCAAAAAAAAACAAGAAAAGTTAAACCCAACTCAACTGCCGTCTTGTCCCCAGATCACGGTCATGTCAAAGTTCCCTTGACAAGCGGAGGAACATGGCGGTATACCAGGATGACTCAGTAAAGGGCTCCCCCTCCCATCACAGCATCGAGAGCAGGAGTGGCGAGTTTGCTGGCTGTGGAGGACGGGTTTGTTTTATATATGTATAACAACTCAATATATTATATATAACTTAAATATTATTATTAACTTAAATATTATATATTTAAGTTTGTTTTCTCAAGAATATGTATTTTCCAATCAAGTTTGTTTTATATATTAAGTTTGATAATTTTTGTAAGCTATCGTATTGACGATGTTTGTTAACTGTTACATCGATCACAAAACATACTATACACTTCACTTCTTATTTCACTTTTCTTAATCCACCCCTTACCAAACTGCTTGTTCTCACATCCCTGTTACAGAGGCGTAGCAGCTTGACGGAGTTTGTACGACAATTGTTCAGCATGGGAAAGAGAACCAGCATTCACGGGTCCGACAAGTCGACCGGGCCAAGAAAAGTTAACAAGGTTCACTAACTTAGATTTAACATTATTCATTATTTACAGGTTCATACATTTGTTGTGTGAACTTGACAATCAATCTCCTTGACTCACCCTTGACCCTACCAATTTGTTTAAGTTTTGTGTTTGAACTCTCGATCTGAGAATAAATTAATTTAGAAATGTCCAGAAGTGGCACACTTCCAATCCGTGTTACTGTGCTTAACTGGTGCTAGAATAGCACTAGTCACCACCTAACCGGGATTGTTTCAGGCTCTCTACAGCGTGTCGACAACGTCTACGCACAGTGCTGAACACGTGCTGGCCG
This sequence comes from Mnemiopsis leidyi, assembly GCA_000226015.1. Lineage (NCBI taxonomy): Eukaryota > Metazoa > Ctenophora > Tentaculata > Lobata > Bolinopsidae > Mnemiopsis > Mnemiopsis leidyi. Next base: position 109,901 of record JH153449.1, on the reverse strand, counting down.
AGCTTCAACGTGCTCTTCACATTAAAGGGGTCCAGATAAAGAAGTCTGATCGTTTGTATGTTAAAGTGTTTTGATTCGGATTAGATTGTCGTAGTTTGAATCATTTACGTTATCGTGGCCATGTAAGGGAATATTCTTTAGCACGATAAACGATAGAATGATTTAAGTAAGATCAAAAATAACCTTTTACAGCCCAAACTACTTACTGAGGTGCACTGTTGTGGATAAAAGGGGTAAAACTAACATCGTGTTTGAGCTCGAAGTTTGTCACCTCCCAAGAATGGACCTTATCGGTTAGCTCACTTTCTGTCTATTATTGTCTTAAGTTGTCAAAACTACTGTCGGTTCACAATGCATACATGTACATTTAGTTTTCCAACCAAAGAGTCTTACTTTTAAAAGTTAAACCTCAATATCTAGATAACTATGTTGTGATTTATAGGTGTTAGAAGAAAGCGGGTGAAAGGCGACACGTGGGAGTACAAGAAACTTTGCGAAGAAATCTTGTCTATCGCCAAACTCTAGTCTGTATCTCCAGGTTTTAGACCATCTGTCTATCGCCAAACTCTAGTCTGTATCTCCAGGTTTTAGACCACTTGTCTATCGCCAAACTCTAGTCTACAGCTTCATGTTTTAGACCGTCTGTCTATCAACCTCAAATTTTGCACACTGTCAGTTTTAACGATCAGTGGACGTTATCAATTGGTCAGTAACATGATATATAAAATGTCAGTCAATAATTCTTCGGGGTGAGAACTGTGGGAATATTAACTTGGGAAATATCTTCGAACGTTTCTGGAAATTTGATTGTGAATGATAGATCATAATCTAATGGAACACTGATATATTATCTAGAAAGACATCTTTGCTGGCTGCCTCCTAAATTCCGGACTTTCTGAGTTAAGACTTGATTGTAATGAATGACCAAATGTTCAAATTAATGTGTCGTGTATCTCATGTAGTACGTGTGCGGTGTGTAATGTTTGGTCCAAGCTTTTTAAAGCGCAGTGCACCATATGACTGAAAACATTATTTCCAAACAGCCACAGGTTATTTATCAGTCAAATTTAAAATTTGAATGCAGTCTTCCACTGTCAGTGTTTTTGTTTGTGCTGCTTTTGTGCTAATCGTGCAGTGTAATTTATATTTTTATTCGATTCGATCGAAAACCATGCTTTTTATTGAAACTCCATATAAAAAAGGACAGTTAATTTTGGGGTTCAAATGGCAAAGAACTACAATAATTTGCTTGACTGTAAAGAAAACCACGGTATACCAATTTAGTAAACTAATCATTGAATTCAATATAATGAACTCCTTTAATCAAAAATGATAATGAGCAACTGAGAAATCTATCATGACATTTATAATTAAAATTCCACCCAAATTGTAACAAAAACTTTTTAAATTTAATAATTCCACAATTTCCAGTGACTGAAGATTACTCTGTTTCTTAAAAATAAATGTTTCCACTTATTATCCTGTGCACATGAGTTATTAACATATATACTTAGCAGTAAGAATCTAAAATTGTATCTGATGCACAGTCACAATACTTAAAGCAATTTTAACACAAAATCACCATCAATTCGTCTTTGCGGCTAGACTGCTTGAAGTATCTCAAAGCAGCAAAAGCTTTTAGTTGAGCGATGTGAGAATCTACAAAAACAATTGAGGCACGCTCGACTGTTCTGGCAAAGAGAGCAGCTGCATGTTTTTCAACACGACATATCTAACTGAACGGACCTCTCATGCAATACAAACACATCCAATGTTTTATTGTACTAGAAAATGAAATCTTATCTTAATCTGAACGAGCTTGCTTGCGTGTTGTTTCGCTCTGATTTAATATCTTTAACAAGAAACCGTCGGCATTTTGAATCTGCGGCCGATATCTGGTTCTCTTTAACAATTTTTCGAAGTTTTAACCGTTCTGAGGTTAATTTGATGGCCGAGTAATAGCAGGGTTTGGGGTAGATGAGTGTCCCTAGATTCGATATACTGCTAGAGGAAAACAAGTCTTATCAACCTGGTCAGACCGTGACAGGACATGTCCTTTTAGACCTTACCGGTACTGGCTTCTTCCTGGCTGTGCAGTAGTAGTACTGTAATGTGTCCTGATTTTGCATTTTATTTCCTATACAGTGATGATACGGTGTAGTTGGGAATGAATTGGAAATTTTGTAGTTCGCTTTCCTTCCTGCAAGAGGTTACCTGTCAGGTAAGGATAGGAATAACATTACCATGTCTGAAACGTGTCAGTTCTCAGGTCTACTGAAAAGCCGAGGTGTGGTGTTGTCGTGTAGAGGAGGCGGCTATGTTCGTATAAGTCCTAACAGGAAGAAACTCAAAGCTAAACAGTTCTTGGAGAACCGGGAGATCTACTTCACCGAGGATCGCTTTATCGCGGGAAACGGCAGAGACGTCATGCTTTTCCAGCCTGGTTGGGTTCTATTTTTCTATGAGTGCACATAAAAATTACAGTAACTTGTAATTAGTTGATCTTAGTAAAACATAGTTGGAATGAAACTTACAACTTATATCTGGATTTCATTTTGATGATGAAAAATAAACGTTTCTCAACTAGGTTCGTACACGTTCGAGTTCCGTATTAAGCTTCCTCTGAAGATTCCCAACACGATACACACTGTTCACGGTTACGTTAGATATGTTCTCTATTGCAGGTAAACTCTAGCTCTACAACCTTCTCCAAAAACTCCATCTACCTTGACTTACTCATGCAGCTTGACATATCTAACTATAGACATCTGAGAAAACCTACTTCACTCTAGCCATACAGCTCTCACAACATACTGAAACGTAACTAAACATTCTGCTTCAGGTTCTACGAAACAGAGCTTCACGATTTCTTACAAAATACGTATCTTGAAATGAGCGAATTGCAGTCTGAACCCAAAAAGTTGCGTTCAGAGAAAATAGCTGTTCAACACTTTGTACTTTTCAAAAGTTATGATATCTCGCATGTTCCTGGCATTCTTAACAGCAGGTTTGTCTGATAAGAAAGACCAGAGAGTTCCAGTCGTTGATAATGTATTAAATTAATCCTAAACTAAGTTGATATGTGCTTAAACTTATAGTTATAGCTGTTTAATTTCAGCTTCCTAATTTTCCTGATACGCTTAATTGCTTAAAGTTAATCCTTATGAATAAACCCTTATGAATAAACCCTGTTATATTACCAATATATATTCTATATGTTTTTCATATTTAGCTCACTTGTTTTGCTGATAGTGCTATCCTTTTGTTAGCGATATTGCCAACAGTAATGCAATGAGTATACCGTATAGCCCTGCCCACCTCCATTCTAAATCAGCTACTGTTCAGGTACGAGCAGGCGTACGAGCGTGTCCGTCACGTGATCTGCAGTTCTGGGGAGATCTCCTTCCTCTTCTCGCTACCCAAGACTGGGTACTGTGTGGGAGAACATATCTACGTCACTGCTGACATCAGGAACATGAGTAACTGGGAGGTTATCTTTTCGGAGATGGCCATCAACCAGACCATCACCTTTAAAGCAGGTCAGTTGTGTGTGTTGCCGAGTAGCGTGAAATGTAACGCCTTATATAACGCGTTATTTATAACGCGTGAGGTGTAACGCGTCATGTTTACTTCAAGTTTAACGCAACATGGTATTGGTTCATTCAAGATGATCAAAATTGAACTTTATGTCTTCAAAAAGAATATGGAAATAATATAAAAAACCTGCACGATCAGATTTTGCCCTTTTTTCATATCAAAATGTTTCATCTTGACTTATTTGCAGGTGGACACACAGACACAATACAACAGCGTATCTGCAGCACAAAACGCGGGAATATACCTCCCCACCAGACATACCTCTGGGACAATGTACCGATTTTCGTACCGGGTATATGTGACGTCACCACTGAACACTGCAATATTATGGTGCTCGAGTATTGGGCTAGTTTTACTGTTGGTGTGAAGACCAAGATCAGAGTGAAACAGATCCAAGTTGATATTCCTATCGTGATTGGTGTACAGGCACAATGATAAAAATTATTTGAGCATAAACAGTTTGCATTTTCCAGTCGTCGGGTTTCAATTAAACTTAAACCAAGATTTATTGTTTGCTTTTTCTGTTTTCTTTTCTTGTCAGACTTCAGAGTGAATGCCTGGTTCCTCCCGGCGCCACTTGACACTTGTTTTCAAATGGAATTGGTCAGTAATCATAGCCACGCGGTGCCTGGCACGTTGCTGCAGTCAATATGAACAGTGATACTGACAGATTATGACTGATGCTTTTTAGATAAAACCGTGCTTTTACTTTTAGTTTCATAATTAGATTTTAAAACAAAGAAATTTATTTACTTATAGAATATCACTTTGTAATAGTACTAGCGTTTAACAGACCATTTTGTATTTATGATTAATCGTATTGTTGTTCTAATTGTCAACCTTTTTAGATGATACTGATAGATTGATAGTGATACTGAAAGCGGATAAGACTCAAATAGGACTTAAGGTCTAGGATTTTAGGACACAGGGCAAGATTATCTTACGTTGCGACCCATTTCAAAATGGCAGCAGCAAGCAGGGCTAAGCAAGGTGTCGTTATAGCAAGGACAAGAGATAGGTTGACGACATGATATCCGTCTACCGTTCTAACGAACTGCGAGCCGCGCGCGAGTCGGGTAACATGACACCTCGACAAGTTACAGGGCTATGTTGGCTTAGCAACTGGCAACGCCGCGCGCGGCGGCTGGTACGCAGCTAGAATGGCGAGGAGCGTAAAAGAGCTTTGGTTAGATCAACGGGCGATGCGGGCGATGCGCGTCTAGAATTTCTTCAAAATTCATTTCTGTCGCCAGGCCAGAAATGCGTGACAGCGCGTGATGGCCGCGACAGTAGGTTATCAACCTACAATGGTTAGAGCAACATCGACAATGCATTATTTGTTATTGTACGGCAGCGCGCACCCTCCCGTCATTTTATTCTCATATATAATTTGCTTCGAATGCAGATGGTCGGACAAAGTCAAACAACAAGGTTACAGGTTAAATAACTTAACGGGCGATCATGCGGGTCCACATTTCGCAAAAATTGATTTTCCAACATATAAACCCAAGCAGCTGCTTGTCGAGATGTTACCCGCGCGCGGCTCGCAGTTTTCTGTTCTCCTCGCGTTTCGTTAGAACGTTAGACGGATATCATCTCGTCAAAGCAGCTGCCCACCCAGTAATCTTGTACAGCAGTGCAGCGCGCACCCTCCCGTCATTTTATTCTCCTATTTGCTTCGAATGAGGGTCGGACAAAGTCAGACAATCAGTAATCATACTTAAATTTATTGTCAACGGGCGATGCGCGTCTAGAATTTCTTCGAAAGAACAGAAATGCGTAAGAGCGCGTGATGGCCGCGACAGTAGGTTATCAACCTACAAATTCATTGGACTGCGGCTCTTCATCTAAGGAGCTGCAGTTAAGAATACAGAAAATTAGAAAGTGATGGGAAACTCTATTTTCCAGAACACCAGCTTGCAGCTCAAATGAGGTTATCAGTGGAGTTGGTCATAATATTATCTATCAGGGTTGGAGCACATCCAGGTTTTCCATGTGTTGCTATAGCTATCATTTTACCTGGGGACATCAGGCTAAACGTAGAGAGAGCCGCGCATCGCCCGGTAACTATCACTGTGATCATATTGTTACAGAAAAGGCCTAGATAGGTTAAAGTTAAAATTGCCTAACAGAACAACATCTTTGTCAGGACATTTCAGCATTAAACAATCAAATTCTTTACTTACTTACTTACTAAAGTCAGACAAGTCTGTACATAACACCAACAGTCTGAGGCTTCTCAAGGTTGGTTATAGTAACGAAAAGAGTCTCTAAATTATCAGTGCACTGACAAAAATCATGTTTTTGACTAAAAATCATGTCTTCCTGTAAATAAAGAGCTACACCGCTACCCTTTATTTTTCCTGCTTTCTTCCTATCGTATTCAGAAACATATCTTGGTAGGTAAAGGTAACCCATTTGTTGCTGAAAAGAAGTTTATTAACATCTATTAGTTTTATATGTAATTGATATTCAATATAGAGTTATAAGATATATTTAGAGTTTAGGTGTGATGATGCTGGCATCATTATCAATTATTTATTATTATTATTATTATTATATCCCTATGATAGAAAAAACATGGTGATACCTAGTGATATCCGCAACAAACATATCGAAATTTGATGCATTTCCATCAATATTGTTAAAAATGGCAGTCAGTCGTTGTGAAGGTTCATTAGGTTAGTAAACGTTTTTGGGCTGTAATTCATCGATATGGACAGGGTCATGTTTGTCATAAGTAATTGTGTTTTTTTTTTAATCTCATACTTATTTGAATTCGGACACTCCAACAGCCACATGTTACACAAGTGTAACGGCCAATTACAGGAGGCCGAATGTACAATTATACATACACGCCAGTGACGGTTAAGGTAGTGTGTACCATACTTTTATCGCCCGAGACTTCGCTGCAATGGCAGCTACTCATTTAACCCTCAATCACGGTTTCCCGATCATTCGGCTGAGTCGACCGAAGAAGGTTGCATAGGCAAATGCCCTTAGCGCACTTCTCTAGGACTGGCGGATACGGGATTTGAACCCCCGACCTCCTGCGTGGGAGCCGAGAAGCAAACCACTACACCACCAGCCCAATGGATTATATTTAGGAGGGCTTTAATTTAAATGGATTATATTTAGGAGGGCTTTGGGGTATGCAGAAATTGCACTGCCATAAGCCAGTGACACTGTTGAAATTAACAAGAATTGCGACCGCTTTCATTGACCATTGTGTCAGGCGACCGCTGAATTTCCCGTATCATGCCGTCGCTTATTGTTACTATAATTCGCGGAATCAGGAATAAAAGTACGCAACTCGCATTTTGCAAACCATTATTATTAACCAGACGTAATTTCGGTCGATTTCATTGTTCTGCACGTGTAAGACGCGGGAATTAATGCAGCCGTTCGATGCAAGATTTAAAAACTACACGCTGCACGCGCGCAAAGTTTGAACACAATCGCGTGTTTCTTTCATTGTTTATTTCAAATATCTTGAGTCTGCATAACGTCGCCATTATTATATTGTATATGCGACCTTAATTCGTACTCGGTACTACGTTGTTTATAATTTACAAATGGCGTGGATAAGTCGTCAATTAAAATTGTCCAATTTAGGTTATCTGCCATTCGACGTGGCAGCTAGGGAGGTTTGGTCGCAGTTTGATAGGTCCTTTGTTGATATAAGGGTTACTCACCCGAATTGCTTATCAAACAGCGACAAAACTCTCCAAGAATTATACAATAAGCACGAGAAGGAAAAAAAGGACTTGTACGAATCAAGGGTGATACACGTGGAGCGGGGGAATTTTACACCATTAGTATTTTCGACAAGTGGAGGAATGGCGCCAGGGTGTCAAAGGTTTTTCAAAAGATTGTCAACAATGATCGCTGAAAAAGGGAGAATCTTATCAGCATGTTATTTCATTTGTAAGAACAAGACTTCGATTT
>JH153449.1:84070-95122 GCA_000226015.1 Mnemiopsis leidyi | reverse complement strand
ACACACACACACACACACACACACACACACACACACACACACACACACACACACACACACACACACACACACACACACACACACACACACACACACACACACACACACACACACACACACACACACACACACACACACACACACACACACACACACACACACACACACACACACACACACACACACACACACACACACACACACACACACACACACACACACACACACACACACACACACACACACACACACACACACACACACACACACACACACACACACACACACACACACACACACACACACACACACACACACACACACACACACACACACACACACACACACACACACACACAGACTAACACACCACATGTTTCAGCTCTGCAGTCGCGCAACTACGGTAGTCAAAGCAGTAAGACAAGCAGCAGTACTAGTCGTGGGAGTGGTTACTACAGTTACAACAGCAGTCAGGAGGAGGTTACACCCGTCAAGAAAGCTAAGTCCAACTCTTACAAGGGTCCACTGGAGGAGGGGACACTGGAGATTAGACCTCCCTTCGAGCAAGTAAAGGTGAGTTGCTATTTTTAGCAGGACTGTTTTAATTGTTTTCTGGACGGATAATGAACTCCTACCAATCATGTTCCATCACCAGTTATCACACCGTGTTAGAATGTTAGATACTTCATACTATTCGCATAAAAAATTAGGAAATCAAATTTATGATTGTTTACCGGCACCTCAATTCTGGTCAAATCTTGGGTATGAAGTTGTGTGGGGACGGATGGATTAGATCGCGCCTACATAGGAGGGTCTGTAGGAGAGTCTGTCTGTCTGTGGTATTGTCACATGTTTATTACCTCGGTAACTGTGCTGTGCGTAATTTACTACAATATTATTATATCCGGTGTACGCTCATTTAGGACCCGTGCCACATGAGAATCCAGTAAGTTGTATTGCATGGGTATCTTTCAATAAGTTGTGTACGGTAATTTGTTTTGAATTCAATATTTCTTACTTTAACTTGCATCACAATATACAAGGTCGTGTTTCCGCGATCTTCATTTAATATATAGACTCGTTAATTATTCGTCCAAAACTTACATTTCATTATGTTGTTGATTGTCTCAATTGGAATTTAAACCAGTTCAACTCCGATCGTTTGTACTGAATTTCACTTTGAACTATAAACCAGCTAAAATAATGAGTTGTTCGTCTTCGTCTGGATGGTGGTCGGGAACAGAGGAGGGGACTATTGAGGGGGAGGAGTGCAGTCAGTGTCAAGAACTTATAGCACGAATGATTTGTCTTGAGAAATTTGTAAGTTTCTTGTTTATGTCCTTGGCTAGATGGATAGTAAAAAGACATGGTTGGTCGGGCCTTATCTTTGTATGAGGGCCTGGATTTCGTAAGAAGACAAAAATTGTAATACATAAACTCAAGTATATATTATACCGAACTCCTGCAAGTTTGTGTTCGCACACTGCAGAGATTTAACCAATACAGAAACATGAACGTTACAAGTCACGTGTTGAAGTACAGACTACAAAAATAACCACATCCAGCCCTCATGAGGCTAACAGTTTGCACACATGCTTTATTTTTAGAGCTGTCTTACTTTACTTGCTTACTACCGCCTTCTGCAGCCTGATCTTTTTGAAATTTCATGAAAATGCGGAGGAAAAGACATCGGAACCCGTGATTTCTTTGTCCTTAATTTCAGCGTGCCTTCCAGTGAGCTAATTTTAATAATTGGCATCTCTTTTGATTATATTCCAATTTCAGCGGACCAGTCACCACGGCTGCATATTAACATTTTACTTTGATCTTTTGTTTCGGCCCTAGTTTTAATACGATAAGAGAACATAACCAAGAGTAACTGATGACAGCATTCACGAGGTGCCATGCAGGCTTGTCCTGTGAGAAGTGTAACCCTGGATCATTTTCACTGTTCATTATCTAAACTTCCTGGGTTGTTCTGTAGTTGTATTGACTTGACGTTCTAGTTGGTAGATGTATTATTGCCAGGCGTTCTGTGAACCTTGGTTATTGACCGCCATGCCCTTCACTCCCATTGGTATTGCTAAAGTAAGTTTGTTAAGAAAACTTGGCGAAGACAAAGATATGTAATATTCCAACTTCACGCTCTTGTTCCTTTAATTTGGTGCAGCTTTGGATAATTTACAAAAATGTTTGGCATGAAACTTAAAATAACTTCTGATTTCAGGTGCTGGAGCAGGGTATAATGGTGCAGAAAGAGTTGGAGTCACAAGCGACACAACTTCTTGATCATTGTCAGTATGGGCTGGAACAAGTAGAGGCTGAGAAACTTCTTCTAGTTGCAGGTAGGTTTCTTTAGTTAGTTTCTTTAGTTATTTTTCTATCTAGCCAAGTAGAGGCTGAGTCCTGAGAAACTTCTTCTAGTTGCAGGTAGGTTTGTTAACTTAGTTTTTAGTTAGTTTTCTATCTGAGAAACTTCTTCTAGGAGCAGGTAAATTTCTTTAGTTAGTTTCTTTAGTTAGTTTTCTATGTAGCCAAGTAGAGGCTAAGAAACTTCTTCTAGTAGCAGGTAGGTTTCTCGAGTTAGTTTCTTTAGTTAGTTTCTATCCAACCTACTTCCAGTGTCATGATATTACCACCTCATTAAGTTTCTGACTTTGAATGCTATAATGTTTTAATGTTTACCCCGGTCCATCTTTCCCCTTTTTGGATGGCAGAATTTTCATTGCACGAGAAAATTAGTGCAGGCGCTCTTTGACGAAACTAACTTACTGAGATGATCTACGTTTAATTAGAGTTTTTGACAACACTTTAATTGTTGATCGTATAATCAGATGGACAAAATGATTGAGTCAGGTGTACTGAGAGGGCATTATCATAAACTTGACTGTAAAATTTATACGAATGTGGTGTTGTTGAGACATGAGAGCAAAAGGTCTGTTTTACGTTTTAACCGCAAACCAGTTTCCATCCTTTGCTTTCAATCAATCCTGCCAGCCCTCATGCCCAACAAGCTCTTTGTCATCGTTTTACCGTTGGTTTTTGGTTTGATCATTACTCAGTCATGTATTACATACATGCTTATTGAAACCTGTTGAGGAATTTTCAAAACCTTGCTGTGATGACAAGTATGTGAATTTCCACTGATCCTAGGACTTAATGTTGACAGAGTGACAGGTGTCACCTCCATTGTTCTAATAAGTCGCCACTGTCACAGCCATGTAGTAGATATCTGATTTCACGTTAGTGGCGGAGCTATGAAGTTGGGCAGCGCGCCGCTAATTTGTTACGTTTAAATTTCCCGGGATCCAATCTACGTTTGACATACCCAAAAATAATTCCGAATGTTTGTGAGATGTCCTGACTTTAAGCCCCAAATTTGTACATGATCTACGGAAAAACGACAAATATGTGATGACATTATCTCTGATCATCTCATGATCAGTCTGCCCGCAATATATTTGAATTTTCCAAATTAAGCGGGAAATTTGTGGCCCAGCGCGCGTCCTGGTTGAATCATTGTCAGCGCTTACTGTGGCAGATTTAAAGCCGCGCACATGCTGTAAAATAGTAAAATTGTCGTGTCCTCAGAATTAGGATCGGTTATCAGTATCTGTATCATGGTTAACCTTCGAGGAAGAAATTTGGTCCTTATCGGTAGGTGTAAAATGTATATCATGGCCTAAATACGCGGGGCATCTTGATCACACCGTTTCTACAGGTAGTGCTAACTATTGTCGTCAATAGAAGCCAAAATGTGTTATGAGTTTACAACTTTGTCGCTATCTGTCAGGCGGTATGTGATAATATGTAGGGTTTCCTCCTAAAGGTTTTATTAATCAAGCAACTCTGATCGTTGCTGGACCACTTAGCTATTCGTAATTTAGCAAACACATCAAAACACAGGACTAAAGAAGAATCTGTGGAAATATCACCTCTCTGAAGTGAAGGACGAAAAGCACATCTTCTCAAACGCCGAGATGCCGAAAGGATATCTCGAAATCAAAGGTTTGTTTGTGTACACCTTCCTAGAGTTAGACCGTCGAATCCGTGTCACCAAAGTCCATTGCTTATTCGTAGTATGTATTTCACGGCCATTGATAGATCTCAGCTAGTGACCGCTCAATGCTGAGCTTACAAAACTACAAGGGTAAAAAGCTCCCCGACAGGGAATCGAACCCTGGTCGCCCGCGTGACAGGCGGGAATACTCACCACTATACTATCGAGGAGATGGTCAAATTGAAAAGTAAACGTATTAGAATTCCGCTCCATTGCGCGTCATTGGTAATTGAATATTGCTGAGTGGTGAAAGATAATGGCCAGTTCCTTTCGAGAATGCTGCTACCTCCTCGATAGTATAGTGGTGAGTATTCCCGCCTGTCACGCGGGCGACCAGGGTTCGATTCCCTGTCGGGGAGCTTTTTTGCTGGCCATGCGATATGGTATGTTTGAAGTCGACAAAACGATCAAGAAACCGCTGGAGACTAAAAACACAACTTTTTCGATAGCTTCTGACCAAAATTCTCTTATACTTTATATGTCTACATAAACCAAGTCCATTTCTGATATTACATAGTTTAAAGTTGATGTAAATGAATCACTTGGCGAATGGAAAATGCTGCTCAAAACCCCTTGAAAGTGCAGCCTTTTCCACCAACTGTTTGGTAAAACCTTGATTGAAAGGACATATAAAATGGTGTAGCGTCAACAGACGAATATCCGATATCATATTTGTATGATGAAAGTAGTTATAAACTGGAGGTTTTACTAGCTCTCCGTCTCCTCGATAGTATAGTGGTGAGTATTCCCGCCTGTCACGCGGGCGACCAGGGTTCGATTCCCTGTCGGGGAGCTTTGTATACCCTCAAATTGAGCTGTATCCGCCGATAAGATTTACAATTTTCAATGGTTAGAGTGAAAATACTCTGTATCCTTCGTGAAAAATTTTCCAGGCTGTTTTATATGAAACATTCGAACACCATTTAAGATGTACTTTTTGGCATCAACCTTGCAATGAAGAAGCTCAGTGTTTTAGTTTGTTGACATTTTCAACGTCTTCATCTCCTCGATAGTATAGTGGTGAGTATTCCCGCCTGTCACGCGGGCGACCAGGGTTCGATTCCCTGTCGGGGAGCTTTTTACTGTGCATTTATTCTACTGAAAGCCCATATAATGTTGTAACATTACATGATTTCAATATTCAACTGGTTGCACCATGATATCTCTTTTCACAGATAGGTGTCAAATTTCGCATGTTTTGTTTCAACACCAATTTTGAGATGTTTTCTACAACAGCTGCAGCTGGGATTCCACTTAGTTTGGTACTCTATATACTTGAGCAGTGAATGACTAATCTTACGAACAGTGAATCCTCCATGCCCGATACCTCCGATAGTTCATAAAAATTTCCCCCACGCAGAATTATTATGAATATTCAGTAATGCAAATACAGACCCATGCAGTGTTCAGATATACGACATTTAATAGCATATATCTTCATTTTCTTGGGTGAAGTGACTCTCATAACCATAATCATAGATTTCTAAGTTTCCGCAAAACGCTAAACTCGTCCCTTTATGATTAATTCTTCTTCTCTCTCTCTTTATGGCCGTTCCTGGAATAACTCGTTACACATTTCTGCTAAAATGAGACTATTTCGAACCATAAACTGAAGAGCTACATTCCTGATTCCTGAATTGCCTCATTCTGTCAGACTTCCCAAATTAATCCTGCGTGGTGTCGCCCCTGATCTATTTGACTTAATCGGTGTCCCGAGTCTAGCTTTTTCCAACTCCTGCTTGTTCCGCTATTTTGAAAATTACTGTAATAATCATTTTCTTTACTGGGGAAAAGTTATCGAATGCATGTAAGATCTTAATTTAGGTTTTGATTTACGAAAGAATTCTAGAAATTTCACGATTCAAGCTCATCATCATGACGTAGAATATCAACTCTCCACTGCAGGAATATCGCTACTGCTGAGACAGGACTACTTGGTCAATAAGGTGGTGGAGACCAAGAAAAACCAGGCTTTCTTCGTGGCGGTGAAAGTGTCGCCGTACCGCCTACTGACCACCAACATCGCTACTTCCGAGTGTAACATACACGGCACTAATCTCAACATTTCTGACACTATTGTCATGTAAGTTTTTATATCTTTATTATCTGAGTACTTGGTTTTTATAGTCTGACTCTGGAACTGAAAGTAATAGTCTAGGGTTTAAAGATCTAGAACTTTTTTAATTCTCTAACAAAGTTCTAACTGTATCCGCCCTCGCCTCACCAGACCTGCAAATATTTCCCGGCCCTGTCTCTAAGTAGAAACCAACTTAGGATCGTACGTTAGAGACTGTTCTCTGCTGGCTATGAGCTAGTGGCTGAAGTCTGGTACAAACAGACAACATCCTCTGGGGGCTGTCTTGTAAGAGGTATTATCAGCTGCTATCAAAACATGCTAATTACCTGATGATAATTCTTTGACGTAAATGACACTTCCCAGTTGAAATCCATGACGAAATATCCTGAGTCCAGCTGCAAGTCTAGTGTAGTGCCAGCCTGTGTTAGGATTAATGACCGCTCATGTGAACGTCTATATGATCACACTCCCGACCTCCTCCCGACACATGTTTCACCCAATCGAACATGATCTAACTCCTCAGCTTTGTTCTGAAAATTACCGAGGTGTAGATCTCGGTTAAATCCAAGACCGTTCCAAAAATCTACACTGCATTATGTAATGATCTGAGCTGTCTCTCTTCCTCATGCTCCAAGTCCAAGGTAGTCCACACGTCATAACCTTGCAGCGACCTAAACGAGACTCGTAAATCAGTGTACAAATTACAGTCCAATCTTGTGCTTATCTCGCTTGCATTTGTAATCTATTGCCTCTATAACTGTTGTGTCTCCCTTCCCCCTACAGTGAGAACCTCCCGCCCGACTTCAAGATCACACTCGAGGTGTACTGCATGTCCTACAACATGATGAACAATGCCACGCCCGCCAGAAAGATCAGCAAAGTCTCCAACACCCCCAAGAAGTTGCTCCAGAACGCTCTTCAGAAGATGGGCAGTCAGGTGAGATGTCTTTACAGATTTTCTAGCCGGTCGAGAAGTTGTATTTCTAGAACTGGTCATTACAGTAGCTATGTGTATGTGGAGAGACAACTAAAAGTTGTCAAGACAGACGGGGGGTTGCTACTCCCCGCACACTCCCGCTGTTCTCTATCTAGACAACAGCTCTGGAACGAAACTGTGAGATCTCAGAATTTGTATGTGTTTTTGTATCCAGTGAGCTGTTCAGTTGCAGACATCTTCATTGTTGTTTAATAATCTTCCTAATATTCTCTCCAACAATCTCTATTAAACTTCAAATTTTTGAAAAATGGCCAGCCCATTAACAACGGCGGGAGATATATATCATTCCACCGAGCCAGTTCATTACATTTCTCAAGTAGAAAGTAGCCGTGGTAGGAATCCCCGGAATTTTGACTGATTACCATCATATATTTGCGATTGTGACTGAACAATGTAAGATTGTCATGATAAAGGTTTAAGTACCGATAATTAATCCGTTAGAGACTACCCGAAATTACAGCGCAAATTTGTTATAAATTTGATTAAGAAACTCAAAAAGTGGTACTCAATGGCTCGGCAAGAATTTCAAAGTATGAAGTTGGTCCTGACTTGCACTGAAACTCGTGTGATGTTCTCCGAAGGGGGAGAGTTTTTGATGAATGTGACATTTATTTCAGTAGGTGTCCAGGCTGGTACCTTAGTGCCGAAGATAAAAATGCCGGAACTTGCCCTAAAGCACAAAAATAACCAAGATTGGACTCGGTTTACGTGACGTGGTAATGGGTACTGAATTTTTGGTTATAAAACTGACTGGATTGATTGTGCTATTCACTCCTGGCCTAAGAATGAACTCGGGGAAGTAGTATAATTTAAAGGGTAAGTAATAGAGGCGAATAGTTACGATTTTTCAGTCCACCTTGTGTTAATTTATCGCGACAAAATTATCTTACAATAAACCCGCATAAAAGGCAAATATTTCGTAATTATATTAATCATATTGAAGATTTTCGACTCCTTTTTATGGAAAACAAGCTCTATTGCATTGAATATTACGACCTCGCCATGAAAAATTCGTCACAATCTTTTCAAAAATAACCTTCCCAAATAAAAGCTCTGTCCAATATTGAAAGCGTAATCAAAGTTACAATAACTGCCAGCCAATTTCCAATATTCTCCAATGACTTGATATCGCTTCTCATCATAAAATACCTGTCTATCTGAAGCTCGCTTGGAGTCACTTCACCGCTTTTATTGCAGAGGTTTCTCCTTCACCGCGCCAAATTCAATCATGTAACTTTTGTAGCCGTGCCTTTTAGCTGTGTTGTGATATCCCTATTAACATTAACTATACTTATCTCCTAGTCTGTTTAACATATTTGTTTCAACAACCACTACTCAATTCAAGAGACACAAAACCGAATATTTTATAAAATCAGAATGTAAAACAACTTGAGCAACACCACACATTCTCCGCGTCATTTTGACTTAAAGTATCGAATTTTTGCAATTTACTTTCAACCGCTAATGAAAGGTTTTCTTCACTGCATAGCATTCATAAGAGTATACGTGTCGACTCCTAAAAAGCTGCACTGAGATCTAGGAGCGCTACATGTAATGTATTTTCATTGATTGGCCGAGCCTCGTAGACCTCCACAATACAGTGCCACGTATCCAAATGTTTTGGCTAATTTTTGCTGTTTTCTCTCCTACAATCTAGTTGCCTTGTTACATTACACTACCCTGGTGGTGCTGCAAGGTTCCACTGTAACTGTGTACTTTCACGCAATACATAGCCTTGTATGCGGCACGTCAACCTTCACAGATTTATTGTGTCACCTGGTCTAAGTGCTAGGATTCATGAATATTTCTGTGAACGATGTGTAACCTGGTCTAAGTGCTAGGATTCATGAATATTTCTGCAAACGATGGCTGCGTCATGGACGATGTTAAAAACTAATAACATTACATTTTACATTTTAATTGTATTAGACATCAATAAAAGTAAAAACGGCCTTGATTTCTGCTGAAGAACTTTCATTTCAAATGATAATCGAATCTATTATGTTGAGAAACAGTAAATTATTAGATTCAACAGCTTTAGATTAACCTTATCAGTTTTGTCCATATTGTAATCAAATCAAACAGTGTATGGCCGAAGTTGACCTAAAAAGAACCCAAATTCCATTCTCTTGAATTTTGTGCTTTATCAGATAATTACGGTACCCTAAGACGTTATCACTTGTTTTATCATTTAAATTGTATATTCAACGTCCTACTCACAGTGCATTAGTTACACATCGGTATGACAATCGGAGTATTGAAACGAAAGTTGTAAAGATGAAACAAATTTTCAATATCAGATGATGAATATGTATCGCAGATCTTAGGCTAGATCTTGATATTTCTAAATGGCTGATTTCCAACCCATTCCGGCATCGCCTCTAGATAAAATGCACATTTAAGCCGTTTCATTCATTCAAAACTGAGAATCGCGGTTTAATAGTCTGACAAAACCTTGAATATCATGAAAATCTGTAAATTTTCTCGATAGAAAGAGTTTCCAAACAATGTCCGTCATAATTTGCACAAATTTGTACCGGGACGAGCCTGGTACGGTTTAAACCTCAGTGTTGATTTACTGTTGCGGTCCTTCTAGAGCAGTTCGGTTTAGAAAACGTCTTATCTTGTTATCAGATCCTAGACAATAATCAGCTGATTATCCTTTTTAGTGAAAGTGTAGATAATATGAGCCGAAATGCACATGACCTTATTAAGGTTAGAGAACCTTTTTTTAAAAAGCGAAAAAAATTAGAAATATTTTTGATAATGAGATTTTCTTGAGTTGCAAATTCCCTCACTGAGTAAAAAATTTGTTTGATATTGATAAGAGTAAGGGCTGATTCACAAAAATAGCGAATCTACTCAAATAGGAGAAAAATACTGAATTATATCTCTTTTTTCAGAAGAACAAAACTGGTCAACCCTTCAGTTCGTCAATGGAATCGTACAGTCGATCAGGTAAAAATTATGTATTTATATTTAGAAAAAAGATAATAAGCGGAAATTACTTCTGCATTATCTACTTCTGCAGAAAAACCCTAGGCTCAAACTTTTCCTCTAAAGATAATATCCTATTTCGAATATCCGTTAACTAAAACATTACTTTTCGACACTTCTACTTTCCCTAGAAGTGAAAACTAAACCCAACTTCACCCCCTGCCCCTCAGGTAGCACGACACCACGGGGCGGATCTACAAGTTCCCGAGGTGGAGCTAAAGTTGACCAGGACAACAAGTTTGTTTTGGCGGGAAGTTTGAACCTAGCCATTAAAGACGCCAAGAAGGACCAGTTCCGGCTAAGAAGGGTGAGTTGTTATTCCTACATTTTACACTTATACTTACATTTTACACTTATTTCTTTTCTTGGTTTCAGCTGGAATTTTGTAATAGTTTCAGAATTTTTGTTCATGTCCAATGTCCATAAGCATAAGATATGAAAAACCGCAAAATGTTTGAACATAACATCGATCAAGAATTTTGTACGTTTTCCAATGTGGCTTTGCTGGTTAAAATATTAATTCAAAGAGCTGTATGCTGGGTAAGCATTACGCAGAAAGTGTTGGGAAGATTATTGATTGTTTGAAGTGGTTAAATGTAATGACCTAGGCCGAGCTGGGCGGGTAGATTTCAGGTCGGTTATTTTCCGGAGCTGGTAAGGAAGAATTAATCTTCATGTAGGGCGGGGCTATGTCCTTTTTGAAACCCCCACCTTCCATCTGGGTTCTCCTCCCAGGAGAAAGGTTTAAAAAACTTTTAACGTGGTATATAGGATCTTTGTTCCTGAGAGAACGTTCATTATGCCATGTTTGTGTCTACTCCTTCTCTCTCAAGCATTACATCATACCAACAAGAATTGTTGTGTGTGTCTCTCTATCTCTCTCTTCCTCTCTCCCCTCTCCTCCTCTCTCTCTCTCTCTCT
>JH153449.1:33806-82477 GCA_000226015.1 Mnemiopsis leidyi | reverse complement strand
CTCTCTCGTCTCGTACTCTCTCTCTCTCTCTCTCTCTCTCTCTCTCTCTCTCTCTCTCTCTCTCTCTCTCTCTCTCTCTCTCTCTCTCTCTCTCTCTCTCTCTCTCTCTCTCTCTCTCTCTCTCTCTCTCTCTCTCTCTCTCTCTCTCTCTCTCTCTCTCTCTCTCTCTCTCTCTCTCTCTCTCTCTCTCTCTCTCTCTCTCTCTCTCTCTCTCTCTCTCTCCATCTCTATATATATCTCTCTCTCCCTCTATTGCTCGCCAGCAGTGGTTACTTCAACCACATCCGGGATTATCCGTTTATTTTCTACTTCAATACGCTTATCGACTTATGTCTATGTCGGTATGTTTCTGTAACATATAACACTCTGGTCTCTGACAGTGCTGTGCCAAATTCCTTACTCTTGGTATATTGCGTTGGATCGCGATCTGTTTAACCCGTTATGACTTACCGGATAAGAAATTTTATTAATATCAGTCATAATTATTTTAATTAGTTTGTAAATCGAGATCGTTATAATCATGTGATTGTCATTGCAACTGTCTGATAGTTATCATTCTGATAGCTATCATTCTAATTCTCCAATTAACTGCCCCGTGTAATTTATCGACGTCTTGTCTTCTGAAGTTTCGAAAGTCTTTTTATTTTGTCTCTCTGTGCGCTGTTTCTAAGTTTAGTTATTTTCGTGCTCGCTAGCAAGATGAATCCTGACTTATTGTAGAACTACTCATTTAGGAAGGAAGCAGGAGAGCGTCTGTAATGGAGGTAAGGATCGTCCGTGAGCTGGCTATAAGTCCCTAAAGCATTCTGTCACTCATCAGCCTTCTGAAAGTATAAATGTTCGTCAAAATAAGTGATAAAAATGCTATAAAGTCAAACAGTAGCTGCCTCATACTGCAGACTTTTTACTCACTCGCCGTGGTTGCTAAAAATGAAGCTGAAAAGTTATATAACTCTGTTGTAAATCATGACCTCCAAAACTTCAGTTAAAGTTACTCCTAATGGAACTGTGATGATGACTAAAAAAGGACCATTTTGTGTCCTCTGCGCCATATCCAGTGTATATTTTTATGTTGAACTTTAGGCAGCGATTAAATTCAAGGAATATGAAGAATTTACGATAACCTAATAATGTGTATTGTGTATGCGATTGGAACTTCCACCTCTCTCAGTAATGCTCCGGTTTTATTTAATCAATCAATCTTGATTCATATCAGAGGTCTTTTTACCGACTATTTCACCCTCTGACAAATTTATAATGCTTCAATGATGTAAAACAATGTCTCGGCGTTACGCCTTATAAATCTGGAGATAAAATAAAGTCGAGATTAATCGCTGTAGAAGCTGAATTTGTATTCGAACGATGAATTGCTAATACCAATTTTCCCCGTAATTTGATTGAGCACCGAGGCGTTAGGTGCTGGAACACATAGAAAAGAATAAGAGGCAATCGAGTTCAAATCGGTTATTAGTCCAGCTAGGATGACATAACGGTATATTTCACAAGTTTAAGAAAATCCCTGGTTAAGAACCGTTAACTCCCCCGTTTAATCCGGGAACTTTACTTTAAAAGAAAATGATGCTCTTCCTCGAGCTGTACCATTGAACCTAGAATTATGTAACTGTGTAACCGAGTAAAATTACTTAACTATGTAACTTTGAAAGTGAGTAAATAATGTAACTTTGAAAGTGAGTAAATAATGTAACTAAGTTACCATGCAAGTCAGTGAATTTGGTTGGACAAGATTATCCCATAAAAGGTATATAGCCAATTAAATGAACCGTGTCCTGCCTTCTTCTCGTTACTTTTGTCTCATCCTTTAAAGTCAATCTATTATCTTTCCGCTATTCTAGATTTGAGACTCTCAATTTAATTCTAATTTCGTTTTTTGACAACTCTACGAAGCATTTTTTAATGATGAACTGTGAAGCACGACGCTTGGAAATCAAAATCGCTCGAATTTTGCTAAAGCCTGAAACAATCTAAATGTGGCCGTGGACAAATGGAAATATATTACATGTGAGCGATAGCCTTGCTACCAGACGTCGGTTTCTGGCTCTGTTTCCATTAACAAGAAGTAATGGAATCCAAACATCTCAATGATTAATCTTCAGCTCTTAGAAAAAAAATCGTGACATGCAACAACATTTCCAATATTTGTTGTCGACATTATCAGCTCGATGATTCTTCTATCCAACGTAGCACATTTCCTTTCGCCATTTTTAAATTTTTATTTATTTCACCCCGGCTTAAATTCTTATCTGCGGTAAAATTCGAGTGTGCATATTTAGTTCAGACTACAGCCGGAAAGAATATTCAGTAACGACTGACTATGAGATCTTTAAACCGGCTACGTCACTTTTAACCTAAAATTCTGTCGCAGCAAATCACTTGAATCACTCATTCTAACATGTCGAATATATAGTCTAGACCTGAACTGAATTGTTTTAACTACATCTAGCTGAGCGAAACTATAGTATTTTAATGTTTATATGTAATGCAGATTTTTACATGTAATGCAGATATTGTTCGTAATATCTCTTTTTAATAGTTTCCTCGATCCTCATATTATTAGCCTAAAACAGTCAAACGTAAGCCACAATATTTCCCCTTTTTAATCTCATGTATTGATAAAGTTATCCGTTTCTTTCTTTCTGGCTCATATTTATTCATCGATTATCATGTATATTAATTTTTGTCAATAACGTACACATAGGATTCAAGGTCAATATCATATATGTCAAGTGTGAGTAAAAAGGCATGTCATTTTTTAAACTATCCACCGTAACGGAGTTACGTAGGCAAGTCAAACTTTTAAGTTTTGGTCGTTGAAGAATCGTTGGAGTATATCGGCATCATCGCGTCGGTTCATCAGAATCTGATTTTTTGGGTTATGAAAATGATTTGAGGCAGATTTTTCTTCCTGATTCCTCCAGTAAATTTTTCAAAGATGATAGTCTTGAGTCTTCCTTTCGATAGAAATTTACAGAATATAGCATATTTACTTATCTGCATGTTGACATGTTTTATCTAGAAATAATACGACTCACAAGAATCAAACAGAGAGTTTTGAGTAATCAGACTGTGGTTTAGAACAAATTACTAAAATATCAAGGATTTTACTGTTTGAGGCATGCCTAGCTTTACTTTTTCTTGCTGCATCTCTCTGTTTTCCCGCTCCCAGACCATCAGTGAGCACATTCCAAGTTTAGTCCTAACAACATGCCTAAATTCAATACATATTTACCCTGCGTTCTTGTGCACAGTACCCTAGCCCTGTAACTTGAAAATTACTCGTTTTCACTACACAGCTCATTGTGCACAATGGCGGTCACATGACTTACATTTCGTTATGATAACTATATCTTGTACTATGATTATCTGGGATTTAATTAAACATGTGGATTACCGGGCGACCCGGAGTCCAATGATTAAACTTCCCACTATACTTCATGATCCAGATTAACCGAGACTTAAATGGCCGTATGAGAATCATGCGGCCAGGTCCGCTTAGCTGCAGGTTATTACCTGTTTGTTACTTAGTTCGTATCGCTATGACATGTCCTGCGTGTGTTCGACATTTTCAGCAATTACATCGCAGCAGTCAGGGCCAGGTTGACCTCCCCTACTTGTAGTGTCATGTTTGGCTGGAGTCCTCTAAATTCCTTCTCCCTGCCACTGTTATTAAGAGTGTTAGGTCACAGTCTTACATTTCAAGTTCATCACAGCATGATCTCCTGTCACTTGTCAGATTGACGTTGATATGTTGACCTCACTATTTGATTGATACTTAGTACTTAACTCAACAACAAATCCATCATTTTACAACACCCTATTTTTCTTGTGCTACATCTATTTTCTCTACTTTGTTTTGACAGTGATAGTTGCCTGGTAGGCGTATTCTATCTTACTCACCTGGACAGAACCAAGAGTTGACAATGCAGTCCAAGTCCATCTGTCACCTCCCACGACCTCTCCTAATTCAGACCGCACTAATTCTGCACTAATTTCAAGACCTATACAATGTTGTAATTACATGACCCTGCACGTGGAATTACCACAGTTTCATGCGGAGAGCAGGTGTATGAGCGGGATCTAACACACGCGGGAGTACTGTCCTGCACTTGCACGGAAATTTCCGGTGTCTCGACCCCGATCTCTGTTCCGGCTTGTCAAATTTGTGTGTTGTGAAAGTACGGACGTTTGGGGATCTTCTACATGGCAAACAGATCCTGACAATATTAACTAGCACATCCCTCCCCCTCGTGTCAGGTGAGTTGATTGTCTCGGTTAAATTACTTCTCGCCCATGACTCTGTAACACATTATCAGTCTGATAGTTCTATTTCTGCAGATCTATCAGTTTCTCCGTCAAGAGGATAACATGTATACTGTACCCATCATCTCACTTCTTGTCGTCTGAGTCAGATTACTCGTTGTCCTGTCTGTCTTGATACCGCCCGTCTCCAGTTCGCCACCAAGCACCAAATTGTTGCTGACCGTATCTGACTTGTCACAGTTCTTGCTTAACAACTATCAGGACCTAGTGGACATTTCTCTCTCTCTCAAAAAGCACCGCTGTGATTGGACGTCTAGGACAAATCACTCTGCCCATCTCACCTTCAATGGGTTGGTGGTGTAGTGGTATCTACCCCGACTTTCTATGCAGAAGATCGGGGGTTCAATTCCCAGATCCGCCAATCCTAGAGGAGTGCGCTAAGGGCATTTGCCTATGCAATCTTCTTCGGTCGACTCAGCCGAATGACCGGGAAACCGTGATTGAGGGTTAAATGAGGAGGGTCTCCATTAAAAGATCTAGAATCTTCCAGGAGCCCCTTCAGTATAACTGTAAAAGCCTGGGTACAGGTGTAACAAATACAAATACAAAATATCTGTCGCCCACAATCCTGCAATAATGCACCGAAAATAGCTTCTTCCGATCCATTGCCGTTGACAACTTCCCCTGTGTTTCTGCTTCCTCACCTTTTTATTGAAGTCAGGATAATTCCAGTCGACTTTAGTTGTGACACTGCCTGTCTCATTATTCGACAAATTGCGGAGAAAACCGGTGCACTGCTCAATCCTTACCATTAACCGGATCACCTATTTTAACCCGTAACAATTTCCCCTAATATTCTCTGTCTCTCTTCCTCCCTCCGTGACGTCACGTCACAGCCGTTACCATGGTGCACTGTCTGTTGTGGCA
Source organism: Mnemiopsis leidyi (assembly GCA_000226015.1). Taxonomy (NCBI): domain Eukaryota; kingdom Metazoa; phylum Ctenophora; class Tentaculata; order Lobata; family Bolinopsidae; genus Mnemiopsis; species Mnemiopsis leidyi. The sequence continues at coordinate 77,272 of JH153449.1, read as the reverse complement.
TGTTTATTGTTTACACATCGCAAGAACAAGAAGACTATTTTCCTCCTCGTCTCCAACTCGTTACATTGTTAGCCTGGAGGCACTTCGCTCTGTCACGTGATCGGCTCCTCACAATGGTTTGTTCATTACAGCAGCTATTTACGGTGGCTCAATGGTTCGTGTGAGATGTGCTCCTGGGGCGCATATAGAACAGTGAGATAGCGTTGCTTTGTGATTGCTTAATGCTGCTCTGTTCGTGTCGTCACGATCAAGTACGAGCTATTTTGTAATCACTAAATTGGTGATGGCCTAATTATCGCTCCCTTTGTAAAATGATCGATCTTTAAGTCGGAACTACTCAGAGGTGGTGTACTTGTTGTGAATTTCTCATCATCACCTCAGCAAAGTCTTAACTTTCTCGTAATGAGTAGAGTTCTTGACTGAGATCGTCAACAATTTCGATATCCTGCCGCTCTCTCCTGTTGGAGCATTATGATTAATTCCAGGATATCCGTACTCAGACTCTTGATGTTTAGTGATACTGTGCGTGATGTTAAACTACACGTTAATCATGTACGTGATACTCTAGATACAAGATTGACAAAAGTTCCTTCTCTTTATCATCTTGATGCCCCAAATTTGACCCAATCTCAAATATGTCATATTCGCGTCTTTTCGAATTAGTTCAGTTAGTTTAAATTTGATTTGCAATCTGTCTTCCAGCGGGAGGGCAGGTATACCTGACCGGCAGCTGTGGTTTAGCACATAGCGGAGGTCTAGCGACCTTCCTCTCCGACCTTGTTCATTCTCCTTGCCATGTTTTTCTTTTGGTTGGCTTTATTTTGGTACAATCCCCCGGTATAAAGTCTCTTCTTAACATTCCAACTTACTTTTTGTGTGCCTGCGTATATACTATATAGTATATATGATTCAGGGTGTGGGAAATGATTCTTTGTCTTTAGTCGCACCCGAAGAATACTTGTAAAAATTGTAAAACTTGTTTTAATTAGGTTTAGCTGTGGTGTTTTAAGTACTTCTTATTTGCTTTCATCGAGAGATTCCTTGCTTTACGTTGTCCTTTTACCGATAAATTTAAAATTCTTATTAGTGTGCGCTGCAGTACCCGTTATTTTACCTCGTTTGTTTTACGTTAGAATTACTACTCATTACTGAAATATATCAGTGAATGGTATTTTTACCGGCAAATTATTTACAATGCATATGTTTTAGTTCAACTTGTTTAGTAAAATAATCGGTTAAATATCGTAAAATATTCGTGTTGGTATCGGTAAAATATTCGTGTTGATTTCTAACTGTTCTCTGCTGCTATAGTAAAAGTCGAAGAGGAAGATGAGTACCTCCACTCTCTCTCAGATGGTCATTTCCAACGGAAGTTCCGTCTCAAAGTTGGGTAGATCCCACTTGGTGAGTGTTTTGTTGGTCACGGTTAAGTCTTTGTCGTAACGCTTTGTAATCGTTACAGTTTTTAAGCGTTACAGTTACTACCGTTACCTTTCTTGTGTAGAAGATACACGATGTCACAAACGCATTTAATTTGTTTAATATCACGCATGAGTTTGAAATAGTTTTAGTTTAAAAACAGTTTATAAGGGTTATTGCACTTTTTCAAATTGCATGAAGTAAAAACCTATACTACTAAGGAAGTTAGTGTTTGAGGGTTACCGCAGCCTTCAGTATCTCTCCTCTGGATCTAAAATCCACGTATAAAGTTGGCAAATTTCCAATCGCCAAATTTACAACACAAGCTAACCTAGGCAGTTCCTCCTCGTTTGTAATTAAATAACTTATGTAAAATTATGAGAAACTTTCAACTACGGTGGTACAAACAAGGTTAATTCATTTCCAGTCTAATTTGGAATGCGCACCGACTGAGATTTGATAAATTGAGTCACCGCCCAAAATAGACGGTAAAATAAGCTCCGTTACTTCATGACTATAAGTTATCGAAGTCATCGGAGTTATCGGAGATATCACTATTATTAACTATAGCCTGTTACTGCGGTAACCTTTTTTAGACAATATCCTGGGACAGGAAGGAATCTTTTTATGGTGTTCAACTTTTTGATTTTGTGATAGAATCTGTATTTCGCGATCATTGGGGACACATAGATAGGATATGAAATTATTTTTGTCCAGACTAAATTAACCAATTACTATCCAGAGCTTTGATCTTGTGTACAAAGGAATACGCGCCTATTCAAACTCTATATCTAAGGCTCCCAGTTATTAGTTTGACGACCGTGACTAACCACAACTAAGTTGCTGGTCCTCAGAAGTCAAAAATTTGCTACAATACGTTTTGGGAAAATGAAAAATCGTTATTGATACAATAAGTTGCCGGTTCCCGAATATAGGGGTCCAAATAAAAATTGCTACATCTGTAAACACCAAACTCACGGGTCACAAACAAGCATAGCATAAACTACGGAGTTGATTATTCCGCGAAATCTAGGTGATAGCAAAACGAATTGAAATTTTCACAATATAATATATATAATGTACGTGATGTAAGTTAAAACAATGGTGGTGCTGAATGTTCTAGCACTTTTACTTTTTCTCACCCCGGCAAGTGCTAAGGCAGATAAACACCTAACACGTCAACAACAAGCAAACAACCGATAGGAAATTCGTCCGTTTTTTCTTTTCGCGCCCGAAGTTCAATTTTCAAAGACTGACAAATAAAATCGCCATTTGCCAAGTAAAGTGGACCTCAAACGAACTTCAAAACCTTCTGTTCTTTTTTGATACCGATTTAGTCTGTATAAAATGATTTGTTATTATGATTTTGCTCTTTCTATCTTTGAGTCGTAAATTGTTGTGGTCAAAAAGTAAAGTATTATCGTATCGACCATAAAATACTGCCTTGTTGGCGTGATCTGAAAAGATGGCAATCCATATTCCAGCAATGGAATCTTAATGGCTAATGAATAAAGTGACAGATTTAATGACGAAAATGAATTTTTATCGGACCCAAAGGAGTGCACCTCCTAATTCTGTCGACTGTCTCCAATTTGTGGTTAACTCTCGTGTTGCATTAGCTCTATCTCTGATTAAACCCGTTTGTTCTACTTGAATCTGACGATCGGACATGTCAAGCTCGTACATTAATTGTTACAAAAAGAGTAGTGATCTAAAAATACCACCATTGTGCCATTGCGCCGTAAGTTTATAAATATGAGTAGAATAGTCGGAGGAGCAAGCACAAAAGCTATTCCCCCTTAGCTTTGCTGCGTGCTCAGATAAATTCCTATTAGTCGTGTAGTTGTTTGTTACCTCGTATGCTGTAATGGCTTGCTGAAAGACGACCTGGCCTCGCCCGTCGTTACGATTACGTTTATTCAGACTAACCCAGCTGGAGTTAAAGTTTAGATAACTCCAGTAATTTGTTGAGACTGATGTTTGTGAGTGATGTAATATGGAGACTGCTTATATCACTGTAGGAGATAGTGGTTATGTAAGCAATAATAGCTTGGGTTACAGTAAATTATCGTGGCTTGTGTTGACGCGGACTGTATCTTCCGTTAATATCAGGGGAGAATTGGGAAACATTGACGTTAGGCTATGACCTGCAAGTTAATTGCAGAATCCATAAATATATATAAATGGATAAGAGTGAACTAAGGGGAAGTGTAAGTGGTTGTAAAGATTTGGTGTTAAGGCTGGAGCTGTCGGATCATGACCGTTTTTTCACAGAATAGCTAGCCCCCTGGTCAATCAGCAATAAATTACAGTTTTCATTGGTCTAGGGATCTGTATGTTATCAGAACTGCGTTCTAGACGAGTCAACATTATTTGCTCTATGTTGTGTTAGCTCCTATTATTTGTTTCAAAAATAGTGCGTACGACACAAAGTGGTGAGGAAAAAAGAATTGCAATTTTGTTAGTCGTGGTAAATTAACTGGAACCAGACTTTATTCTAAATCACTGCCAATATTTCACATTAATTATCCTACTAATTACGGCAGAACTGTCAATGTAGACGAGTGGAAACTTCTGGTGACCGTTACATCACAGCAGCTGAGCATAAACTTAAAGTGCATGGAAAACTGTATGAAAATTTCACAACCAGCGAACAGAAAGTCAAATCGGAGATATTTCCTATGAACATTTCGCAATGTCTTTTGCCATCTCCGACACAAACCAAGCACTTTTTCCCGAGCTTCGCCAGTCTTTCTTTAATAACATATTGTGGACAGTGGAGACTTAAATAATGAGAAAACGGCTGCAAAAATATTTGAATTTCTAGCAATTCTTTGTCGCATGTTCTAGTTTAGTCCCTCTTCTACGATATGAACCATCTACTCAATAAAGAATAATGGTCAATCAAGATTAAACGATTTTTCCAGATAATCTGATCGCTATTAATTTTATTGGTGGTTGTAATTCAAACCCAGTGCTTTTCCTTTGGCGCCGGACCTTCTGGTCTGATTAGCTGATTAGTTCAATGACAGTTCACATGTATTAACTTAGAAATTGTTACACCAGGGCGCTTGGAAGACTCCACGCATCCACTCAACTTTGTGTTTGTTTCTCTAGAGACATTTGGAGGAGTCCCTGATATGTTGCCTCCACTTTCAGCCGTCTTCTGCTCAACTTTGCATTTGTAGTCTTTTTGGTGGTAGTACTGACATTTATCAGCCATGCTAAATCAAATATCTGACTCCCCCCCCCTTAACTTTTTACCTTATCATCCCTGACCCTACACTCCCAAATGTAATTTTTAGCCGCACAGTACACCTCCTAAGTCCTGCCCCACAACAAGATTTAAACCTAGAAGCAGTATCTGAAGATGTAAAGTGTAGAGCCGACACCACAGTCCATGTAACCGCAGCACGAACCGTTACTGAAATTTAAAATTGTTGTCACCACCCCCACAATACGATATACGGGAGGGAGAATAGGGAATTAGTCTGATGAACACTGGACAGTGGTTGTACCTGTTTTAAAGTTTACAGATGTATCATCATTGGTCAGGTAAGGCCGGCCGATCAGGTGGCGAATTAATTGCCCAGCAGTTATTTTCTTATTATATCTTTACGTTGCATGAACATGAGGATTACAGGTGGTTAGTTTTAATTCGTCCTGTTCAGCCCGGGTTTTCTCTTGTCCAGCACTTTGAAATGTTTCAGTCCTAGTTTGACTCTTGTCCTACACTTTGAAATGTTTTAGTCCTAGTTTGACTCTTGTCCGGCACTTTGAAATGTTTTAGTCCTAGTTTGACTCTTGTCCAGCACTTTGGAATAATCCAGCCCTGATTTGGCTCTTGTCGTACCATTTGCGACGCGTTAGCCCGGATTTGAATCTTGTCCACTGGTCTGAAACCTTTTCTGACCCATCCTACATTCCTGGATTAGCAGTAACTAGGTTCCAATCTGAATCCATGTCTGATCGGTCCCACTTATCGGGGTCTGGATTCTAGAATGTGGAGATTGCTTGTGCACCTCACGGGATTTTCTGGTAGACCGGAAAAACGTAGTTAGAACTTAGATGTCCGAAAATATTTGCGGTGTTACTACTTATAAAGATGTCACGTTTTTACTTACGGCATTTTATTGACATTAATGCCTTATGTTGTTTCTCTCCTTACGTATATAAATCTTGTTTGCTCCGAGCACCTCTGTTAAATTATTCGATGAATTTTAGAGCCCCAATATTCGACCTCCCAGGATTTGGAAAAGTTCAAAAAAGTTGAATGCCTGGTTAACAAGGAACTAAACGCTGTAAGCATTAACAATCATGAAGGAAACGTGTTATAAACAGTGAGTTACAACGCTAGAAAGTTCTCGAAATAACCTTTGCACCAAAGAAATACTCCAAACTATATAACCAATCTCCTTGATCACCTGATGAAAAAGCCTACATAAACACGCAAGGACTCAGCTGTAGGAGCGTGTACCGGAGTTCTACAAACAGCAGTTTTTACTTACTTCTTTTCCTGATAGAATTTATTTTAACAACTTGAGAGACTTCCAGCAGATGGCTACTTTAATCGTTTCCTATTTCCTATTTCCTTGTTTTCAAAGACAACCTGGCAGCAGATAACGGAAACAGCTCCATGACAACTCGTCATGCTTCAGCGATCCCTAACAATCTGATGTTAGACATGCCCACAAGTCCCACAATTAGAAGATATGGAACTTCTAACTGTCCGGGTGAAGAAGTTCCAGAAAAAGTGGGGAGATGACAGATTGTGGCCTGATCCAACTCTACCACCACTGACCACCACTCTGGATACGACGTGTTAGATACACCACCTGCCCCATCACCGGGGCACCGTCACTACTCAGACTCTATTGTAAACAAACACGCACGCCTGCTCCAAGGAAACAGATCACCAGTTTGGGTTGACTGATTGGGTGTTGCTACTCACGTGACAGAGCGGTATGATTTCAGTGGTTGTTGCTATGGTTACGCTGTTGCTATTCTTGATGGTGATGAGCTTGTACATAGTGCGGTTAGCCATTTTCTAGCCTGCTCGAGGTTGTATCGCTTTTTCGGACCGATTTATCTAAGAAAAACAATTGATAACGGTTCATTGCGTCTAGCCTTTTCGATATCATTAATTAATTCTACTCGTTCCACCTTTCGGTTCTTAAAACATGCGAAATTATTCAACTCCTGTTTTTCCGCTTAAAAAAAGTTGAACTCCTCAAACTGAAAGTCTGCCCTGATATAGAAACGCGTGTAATAGTGAAAGTGTACTCCTTACACGCTCAAGTTTTACCTTCTTCTAGCGACTAGCGTCTTATATGATACTATATGTTCAGATACATACACAGCCGCACACATATATTACATCTCACCATAATTACTAGAGCTACTGAGAAGTGTTCATTTCGTTGTTCATAACACACACGATCTTCCACACACACGACTCTGAAGCCGATATAAACATGTCTCTCTAGCTACTGTGTTACAATTATTTCTACTTTTAATTTTGGCATGATTGCATCTTCATTTGGTACCTTCATCATGGCTGTCTGGACAAATACTTTCCGCTTTTGTTTGATCCAGGTCCTGACAACGCTATTTCTCACGTGCTACATTTTGCTTTGTCTCCCAATATTACTCCTCACCACGTGATGCATCTCCTTTGTTTCCTCCATCTCTTCACGCTCTTCCTAGCACTGTCCTCTTCTACTCAGAGTAAAGTTACGATTTTACTTTCTCCCTTCCTTCTGTCGCTACCCCACTAGGCCCTACTATTGTACCGTGTAATGATCTATTTGTAGATATTCTTTCTTCCGTCGGTAGAAAGAATTCCTATGTTTACGTAAAGATAAAGAGCTATTGTTTCAACAGTCAGGTGGTAGGAACTATACCAGCAACTTTAGTGAAGTGATAATTTTCTGTAGTTCTTAGTGTCTTCTCTAATTCTTTGTGTTTCTTCAATAGCTCATTAGCTCGACTAAACTTTTATTTGATACGGAATGTAAATGAGAATCCGTGCTGTAAAAACTTCAGTGCAGTAAAAACTTCATCATCTCCTTAACTCCTTGTTAAACTAACACATTACGTCAACATTGTTATCATATAAATTTCCGCTCCGTTGCTCATCCTGAAATCCTGGTACCAGGTCCAGGATCCTCGAGGTTCACTCTGCCAGGACAGAATCCTGTAATCCTATCTGTAAATAGTCTGTAACTACAGTTACAGACTGAATGTGAAGGTGATGGTAGATACAGGATAATTTGATATCTTTGATAGTTATAGATATCATGACGTAGCTTGTTTTTGTTCGGTCAAAATTGTCGCAGGTGCTGGATCTATCTATGTTTAGTTCATCTTTCTTGATTTGCAGTCTATTTCCACCTAGTATCCACCTTGTTTACTGAATAAGTAATGTACCTTTGAACAATTTATATTTCTTACTCTAAGCCAGTAAATAAATTGCCAGTAATAGGTAAGTTTGATTAGATGAGGGAAAGTAAGAAAATAACTACGCCTAACATTTTTATTTACTTTTATATGGCAGCAAAATATCATAAATTTATTGAGATTATCACTAATCCTATTAGGGATTGGTATTTTATCGTATGTGTTAAAAGTGTGACTCACGATAAGTCAGTCCCTGTTATAATAATAGGGGTGGTCAAATGTTGTAGATCCAAGGGTTTCTTGTGAAGTCTAAGAGTTATACTAGTCGAATAAATTGTGCGCTCTATTATTACTCTTAGACTTTACTAGTTCACTTTATGTCATCAAATTCTTTGGAGCGAGACTTGGATATGGTTGTGATTTTTACTTAACCACTTGTTGGTTAAAATCTCAGATTGGTAGACACTAGACAGCGTTTGAAAAATTGAAAACTGCACAAGCACGTTGATGATTTTTAGTTTACTCGCCCTCTGTACGCAATAGCTAGAGCCGAAAATGAGAATTGATTGTCCTGGGCGAATGATTTAAAAGTGCATAAATAATTATCAGATAGTAATTATACCTACATGACACCGCAATCCACCGTGTATTTAATTTTCAATATCCGATGCTAAACTTGGAAAACGCAAAACTGAGGAACAATAATTCTTCGCTCTCTTCTCACTTTCAAGTGGCTAAATCTTTTATTAGTACATTAACTTAATTAGTTTTTCAGTTCTTTTCATCAATTGCGATTGAACTTTTTTCACCGGATCTTGTTCACGACTTATTGAACCTTAGTTCGTACTCATCACAGATCTATTACATGCAGTGTGATATAACTAAAGCTACAATTTAGCCTTTTCTTGCGTTAGCATCTTGATGCTCCCTGGTCAGTGCTCATCAACATCAATACTGTTAATCTACAACTCAGTCTAGTTCAGAACTTGCACGTGCAACGCGTCGTAATTAAGCCTGCTCCTCGTGCTGAAATGACATCATTACTATCTCACGCGTATCTTGTTTTGCCCGATATTGTGATAAGACACTGATAAAAAGGGGCCGTATAGGAAAATGATCTTGATATTTTATATCTAGCTTATCACAAGGCACATCAGTGCTTTCGTCTGGTTGTACCAAGATCAAGAGAAAAATGAAATTCATGAGCTGGGATGAATAGGTCGTGACCAAATAGTAGACCGGGCCAAAACATTCCTTAACTTGATCTTCAGGCTGAAAAGGATGTTTTCCTTGGCTGGACGAAGTTTTTTGTACAAGCACAAAGTACAAGTCTGTAGATTTTTGTGAATTACAACTTTTGTGAATTACAATTTTTTCACCATCAAAAATCTCCTCGCCTCTTTGAGTCCTCATTAAAATCCGTCTTTATCTATATTTACCAGTGATGAGCCCGCCAGTGTTTGTTACAATTTGCCAGCAGTATTCGAGACCTCCCAATTATACAACCCTCTTATCCCTAATGGGTTTTCAAAGGGCGACTGTTGCACAAGCCGGACGGCGGTTGCCGGATATCTCGAGGGAGAAATTAAATTCTAATTTGACAAGTAGCCTAGCTATGATCGGCCGTCGTTAGTTGCGCCCTCGCTCACCCCTGAAATACTTCACCTTGAGCCTGTGGATCTACTTTATGGGCTCGTAGTCAGGCTAAAGTGCAAGCCTACTTGTTTCAGAGCCGAGTTCGCATATTTTTGTGGCAGGGACCACCGGGCCTGATCGTGCTGCGTTTCTTGTCTAGATAAAGATGAAATGTTTTTCTCTTCACGTCTGCTCAAAGCGTTCTCTGGAATCTGGTATCGTTAATGTGTTTGATACTGATAAGAATTTCCCGTTTTGAAGTAGTTTTATAGACAGTTGTTTAGAAATAGAAAACATTTTGAAACTTTCTTATTGGAGAATGGAGATGTAGCTTTTTGGTGATCTCTGAGGTTGAAAGTCAGATCTGATACACACATAATTGATTTAGCCACTGTACTGACAGCCTCCTGTGATAGGACATAATAGTTGATTTAATCTTAGTGCAGAATTCTAATCGAATAGTTGTGTAAAGGTTACCTTGTTAGTAGTTATTATAGTTGTCTGGCTCTCTTATTGAGAGATGTATTAGTACCTGCATCGAACAATGAAAGATATCCGATAAAGCTAAATTCGTCAATGGATGAAGTCCACTCAAACTGCACGTTAAATGGACGATTCTTGCTAAGCCGTCAAGCATCCCTGCATTACAGATATTACGAACTTCTCTCTGACAGCGCCTTTATATACGCTAGAATATTCACAAGTTTTAACCTTGTGTCTTTTAACCTTTCGTATCAGTCATAGGAGTAACTGTTGTTTGAGATAATTAATATAAATTGCATTTGTTTGCTTGTTTCGTGACCCGTAATCGCTTAAACGACTTTTGTATAATTACCCATCCTAACTTTTACTGACCATCTTTAAAACTTGTGCTAATTTCATAACCCCGTGATCTTGAACACGATCGTGTTGATAAGTGTAGGACAAAGATGTTATGAATCAGTTGTAATATGTTTATTTTCTCATATGCAGTTCACGAATTAAAGCGTATAATCGTCACACGCTCGAGTAAACATTGCAAAATTATTTAGTGATTGTTATTCATCATTTTTTGTTTATTCTAAAAGTTTAAGTGGTTTGGTAAGTTTATCTGCAAAACAAATTTCTGTTTCTGTCACTTGATTCTATGATATCTATTAGTCTAACACTGTGCAGCTAGTCAGATTAATGTAGTCGTTAATGAGTAGATAAGAAACAGAAACTGAACATACTGCATCATTAAAACATCCACCAGTCACGTGTTCCGAGATGATCTCATCAGTCAGTGACTGAGGTATCTTGCACCGTCTAGTGTCCAGCTGCACTGTCTCCAGCCCTTCCAGACTGTTCCAAACAAGCTAATACCCCGCCTTGAAAACTCCCAAACAATCACAACTAAGTATTACAGAGATGTAAAAAAGAGACGCACATGCAGGTGCTAGACAAGCATGACAAGCGTTCTTCTTTCCCATAACAAGTATATCATTATAGCTATTATCTATACCACTTTGGCATTGAAGTTGTGTCTGCGCCAGACCTCCCCGCTAAGGACCAAACTATTTCTCCTAAACAATGGTCCACACCGGGTTAAATCAAATTTCTACCGTCCTTTTTTCGGGCTCCAACTAAGATTACCCACGAGATTCTCTAACTGAACCTGCTGTGTCGCCGTGTTTTTGCGGTGTATCCCACATGCGGCTGACATCCCCGGGACCGGGGCCAGCTTTAGAGCACGTTTTCTGCTACTGTCTACACCCCATCTTCCAGTGTAATCACCCCAATATCAACCCTACTTTCTATACCGATACTTGGGGGCTGGTACTGCTTTAAAAACTTATCGTCGTTTTGTCGTCAGGACTCACCTGGATGATTGGAGCTCGGAGTTTTATTTACTTTTTGCCGTTAAGTTTCTCGTGTTCTCTGTATTTTAAAACTCTGGCCTCTGAAACTGTTGTGTACAACGAATTTTCGTCTATCGAAGGTCTATATATAAAGGGATCTGACCGCCCAGCTTGTTTGCCTGGCGACTCCTCACGTTTCGGGCTAGAGTATTATTTCTAGCACTGCTCCGTTTTTCAGTTCGACTATCTTGATCTTCTATCTCGGATGTCCGGAATTCCTTTTGCTATTTTTGGAGTATCGTGTGATCTAATAGCAGACAGCAGTTAGCTTTCAGTTTAAATTCACCTGAACTTAGACGGTCCAGCTTTGTGATTTGTCCGTGACAAAAATTAGAGGAAATTGCACGCAGTATAGGAGTTGGTGTGAAGCTTATTTTTCTGTCTTGATCTTTTTTTAGAATTTCGCAACCATCATTGGTAGTAAATCTCCAGTAAACTCTTCACGAGTGAAGTAATTTTAAGGTGGTGGCTGAGATGGGTTTCATTTCTTTTTAAAACTTCAGCTCGATCAAATCCTATCATTTGTTCTCATACGACGGTAGATTAAACTCAATAACTTAGTTATGTGGATTTGAAATTATTTACTTCTAGAACATGTCTTTTTCAGCCATATTGTGTGCATGAATTAGAGTGTTCGGGGGTCTTATCGTATTAATTGTGGCTTAGGTTGTAACATTCATTCTAAATTTTTTGTTTACTGCTTCTATTTTAAGCAATAACCTCTGACTAAAACTTGGGTTTTGTGGAATATATAAATTATTTCTAGGCAACAAGTTGCAAGCTTGTCATTATGTTGTGCTTAGCTTTAAGTTGTCTTATCATGTCAATGAGTTGAATTTAGAAGCTAGTAACAAGGTTAAGCCATAATCAAATTGTTCATACACTACATTATATGCATCTATATTGTTCATTGCTCTTCAAGCATCAAATGCAGCATAAGCGCGACACAATTTTATCAAGCCAGTCATAAAAAATTTCCGCTCGTGCATGTGACGTCACAACTTTTACCATGGTAACCAAAGTGTCACGTGTGCTGTGCAGCCTGTCAACGAAGCTGACATATTCTACTTATTGGCCGCATCCCTCATTTTCATCATTGTTCGTATAATTGAAAATACAATGTCTCCCGCCTTGCCGGGGAAATCTTGCTTGAGTAACAATCGAGCTGTTCAATAAAGCAAATAGTGATAGCTTGCCGGCCAGTCGACGTTTTTATTGGCAGCAATATCTGTCGGAATATTGCTCGTTCTCTCGTTTTGTTGTCAAATTTCTCGCTGAAAGTGACTCCACGATTACTCCGACAAAAAGTTTCTCGTTCTCACCGCCTTCTCGGCTGTTTTCTTGTCGTCCAAACTGCGGTGACCACAACATTTCAGAAACCCTGCCCACCCTTCCTGGTCTACTTTACCCGGACGGAACACAATTCTAATTGCCGTGAAATGAGAACCGTCAACGTGTTTTGTTTGAGACTTGCCCGGAAAGCGGTATCACGTGACACAAGATGACAAGTCAGATAGTTCAAGTAGATGTTGAATGCTCTTTGTGGTATAACAAGTCTCAGGACAACTATTTGCCACCTTGATTTTACCCGTTCTAAGCTGAATGAGAACCACGTCTGATCTGAGCTCAACCAATTGTCTCTTCAGATATTTTTTCCTGTTAGGGGTATCGTTTTCCTTTTTCCACGCCCCCATTGTTTCCTGGTCACGGTCTATACGTTTTGAAACGTTTAAATTGTGGACAGATTGTTGAAAGATGTGCTTATTACGTCACACCAGCTCTACGTTTAGTCAGTCTTACATAAAACAAGATTTGCGGTGGATTTTTCGCAACAGCAGGTACCATTCTCTGTTTGCCTTGCTGAAACTATGAAATGTCTCGTAGACTTTTCCGACTACAGACAGGAGCCTGATCTTATCAGCCCTCAATGATCTTTTGTTTCTTCTTTTGGAAGGGAAGTTTTTAGATGATCTTTCTGTGGTTGTTTAAATAGATTGAAAGAGCAATGATGATTAAATGACCATGCCAATCGTAAACTGTCCACTAGACGTCTCATGCAAATCATCAAATACGTTCGCCGTAGGTTGATGAGGTCGGCATAAGGAATAGACTACGTTCATTGTATGACTTGTTTCGATATGTACTGAATCTCTCTTTGTCGGCCGTGTACCTTGAAGATTTACCTTGATTCACATTAAACATTACGAATCAAGTTGTTAAATAAGGAATATATTTAGTCATGGAACTGCTGAAAGTAGAAGGCGTGTTCCTCGCCCTTCTTCAACTCGACTAGGACATTTTGTTATTTATAGACTTGTTCGTCCAACACAATTTTTCGAATGTTAGTTCTGGAACTTTTAAAATCATCGTTCGTGATTTGTCGTTATATTTTCTTAACCTTTGTTCAGTCCCCCATAAAGCATCTCATCGCTAGAGTCTTTAAAATCAATTACCACTGTTCGGTTCGGATGTGACTTCCCACAATGTTTCATCCATAGCGCTATTGGGCATTGGTTTCCTAGATCAATTCATAACGATTAGCATTGGGTCTGTTCCCTGGACAACCATACCTATTATTTCTCCTAGACCACGTGTTTGTACTGTACAACGCACATGCGCTTTACTATTATGAGTGTTCCTCGTTCCCAATTCGTCAAGAGAGTTCGCGTTTGGTCCTTGCGGCAGAGGCTAGGGTCATTGGGTCTTTAACCCGCGCTTTGATCCTCCTTTGAACTTGGCTCTTGGGCTACAAGACTGCTAGACCGTCACCGTATCTTGCTGCCATGATTCAGCCATCTTCACACTCTTCTCGGAATCCAACCTGGGCGCCTTGTTAATGAGCCAAGACAGAAACGCATGTTTGTTTTTCGAGCTCTGCGGTTTCGTCAATGATATCGCCACACATTGGAAATTATTCAGAATCTAGTGTTTTGTAACATTACCCTTTAACTCGATAGATTTGGTCGCTATATGTTCAGCTGATGTCAAGGGAAAAACTCGCTTTTTGCTACCTAGAAGTATCCAGAAATAGCAACTCTCGAATATATCCGAAAAGAAAGACAAATTTCTATTTGCGATATATCCAATTACCTCGAGCCCTACACTTAGCTGAGCGCCAAGTATCAATAACTGACTGGGTATGGTGAGCACGTTCAAAGCTGCATGTGCTGTCTGTCCCATGAACTGTCTTGGTAATTGGATGTCACGTGGGGACGAACAGTAGCACGTGGGCCAGCACGTGGAAATAAGGGCGGGTGATTCAAAGGACCTGGAGCTCCGCTCACGGGGTCCCATCGTGCGTACCAGGTCCATAAGTCCAAATCGCAACGCACTGCTGATCGGCAAACAACGGGCGAAATTAATAAAAACTCCTTCTGTCAAAGATCTTCCCATTCTTCGGCCACATCTTAGATACACAGCTTTGTTAAGTTTTGTAGAGCACGTTTCGTGGTAGCTCCACTGCTTATCCTATATCGCCCTCCAGGTTGTATCCTAGATTTGTGACAGCGTAACAATGACTATCTTTTTCTTCTCGACTCCTAAAAGTCGGGTTTGCTCGTCTTGGCGAGGTTTCTACAGGAAGGGGTGCTTGGTTCTTCACTCATTTTTGGGTATCACTCCCGCCTTATCTTATGTGCTTAGCGCCAATTTGGGTTGTATGGTTTTTGTGTTTGTTACAAGGACATGCATATTAGTCATTAAATTCCTTAGATTCCAATAGGGATCAGCAGATGCCGATTGCCGGTCGGATGCACTCTGATGAATTTTCCTGCTCTCCTGAGTGAACTCCGACTGATCACTAAGTTTAGCCCTCAACTCCGAATTTGGAGACTCTGAAAACTGAAAATGTGTCTAAAGAGCAGAGCATGTCCAAGGTTTCTCAACCCTGTACATCTCTTCAGGGCACAGCCCTCATGATTATAGCTCTGTCGACTCTACAGCTTCGCCTACGAAAGCTCGTGTCCCACAGTTCTGTTCTCCCTCAGGTCTAATGAGGATTCTCTGATCCCGATCCACTGAAGTCACCACGCATATCTCCCTTATCTGTTGGACTTCCACCCTACTTCACCGCTGTCAGTTTCCCATCCTCTAGTTGGTCTATACAGGTCACGTGACCTAGTGTTGACAGGAACACAGTACACTCCTGCCTGGTTGATGGGTGTACGTCCGTGGTTCTCCCAACACGTGCTTAACAACTATAAAGTGGGAGCATGTAGTTCAGTCAGGCTAATTCTCTGTTTGACTCCATTTGAAGAGTTTATCCAGAATTTGGCTCGAGTGTGACTCATTTTGTTTTCTTCTGAGATTAAAATTTGCACCTTTTTAGTTATCGATACGCCAGACCATCAATGTCTCCTTAATAATCTGGGATAATCTGGAGAGAAACCGATCTGTACGAGACACTGGAAGCCATTGATTTTGTACCAGGCGCTTCTGACTTTGTATCAATCTTAGTCGGCAGATTACTATAAGTATCGCTCTCACTAACTAACCATTTCTACGTCTGTCGTCTGATATTTGCCACTCACCAACCACGAAGATTTGTCGATAGCCGCCACTAAAGTCTGTCACCAACTGCCTTATCTTCGCCTGAATTCTTATTCTTAGTGTAGTAAACACTAAAAGCTAAATTATTTGCCTCAAATCCGTTGCCTTAGAGCCTAGAGATGTAGTTAATAGGTTATAGCTATCAAAGTTACGATATGACCGCTATCTGAATTTTAACTTTCGTAGCGAATTACCATCATCATATGCTTACCGTAATTCTAAATGTTTATTCAGTAGATTCAGTATGGTCCACTTGAAATTTGAAACGGCAGGGTGTGTCACGTAACTTCCCAGCCTACTCACCCCAGTAAGAGTTGGTCGGTGATACCTCTAAATAGTCTTGGTTCTCTCTCTCCACAGCGCGGCTTCATCCTGATTTTGTACTCTTTTGAGCTGAGAAGATGGGTTTTAAACTCTCACCGCATTACTACCGTCTAAAAACCTGGCCGCTCTGCAGGAGAAAGGGACCGGAACGTTCCAGCTTGGATACGCGAGGAAACTTACAAGTCGAGCAACCCAGTTTCTTTCAGTTCAAAACGTTGTGAGCAATTCATTCCATTTGTCTGGTCTGATGTACCTTCGTGTATTGACCGTATTTACAAAATGTTTTGATCCACCTAGGCAGACAGGTAAATCTCTATTCATCAGGACTGTCGAAGTTGCCATTCACTACCTGACAGGACTCTCCCCAAAGCAAAGATCACGCTTAATTTTAGCTCAGGAGGGGTCTCAACGTGTCCAGCTTAATAGACCACCCTCCCCTGGGCTCATCTTCTCCTACCCTTGTCCGTCCTCAGTAACCCGGGCTCGGTCAGCTCTAGCGTCTATCCGCTTGACTGGATTTAGTTTCTTGTAAAGCCGTTGACTGTAGGCTCGGAGGTTCATGAATAATTTATGCTCTGGTGATTATCCCAGCTAAAATTAGTGCCGGTTTGTCCCCACTGTGCAGTATAGGGCGTGAATTTGCGCGAGGGTTTCGACCGCATCACGACTAAATGGATCATGATGTCTGGGGGTCGCCGAACTCTTCCAGCTGAGTCGCCTGGGAGGGGTGCTCCGTTGGAGGAATTTACGTTAATCGATAGATTTCCTGACTGTTAAACAACCGCTGGTATTGTTGGTCTTGTCTTCATGGCTCTGGCCCTCATTTTCTCTTGTTTTTTTTCGACAAAAGGTTTCTTTAAAGAGCCTCGTCTTTTAGGATGTACATAGCTATTAGGCTGAGGACATATTGTGAGCACGGCAATGTCGAACTTGCAGATTTGACGATGTTGTGTGCTCCTTGTTTCCCTTATTTATCTTAGCATGACGATTCCGGGCTCTAATTACATTACCGTTGTGGAGGTCATATGGTATCCTGTATCCACTCAAGTAAGGTTGTTCACTTTAAGGGGGATTAATGCAACTAAATCTTTTGTTCCAATTCTTCACGTGCGTAAACAGAAAATTAAAGTACTGAAGAGATTGCAGATCGAGATCAAAGCATTTAACCATATTTTCTCAAGCTGGGGGAGGTTGCCAAGTTGAAGCTTAAACTTTTGAATGCAATGTAATTAGAGCTGTAAATTATTCTCACCGTATGAAGGCAAATTTAAAATTTTGTTCTTGTTAAATTGCGTTGAATTTAATGTTAACGGGAAAAATTTGAGAGGTGTTTTATTAAGTTCGTAATTGGCTTTGTGGGAATAGACTTTCTCTACTTCATTCTTCAAGTTCAATTGGGTTTGCAGACAAACCTTGAATTAGCTTAAGGTCGCTGTGTTCATTTTGTAAAGGAGTTTTGCCTACGTTTCTGGCTGCACTTTTTTCCTGAACAATAGTAATTATTCACTATCTCTGTCATATCCCTGGTCTACATGGAAACTGTCTGCTGTTCTAAGATACATCTGCGTTGCCCTCGCATCTTGAATCTTTGTCTAGATTTTATGCACTTTATACACCATTTGATACGACTATCTACAAATAATATGATTATTTACCTCCGTAATTAAGGCAAATCTACTAAAAGTTCAACTATTGTTCAACTTCGAATAGGCTCAATATCGCGCCCTAACGTATCCGCCCCTTGGCTTCTACTTTTCCTGACCATGAGTTGATTACAAACCGCCACGATAAGCTTCGCTGCATCGATGGAGCCTGATTTAGAATGCATGACCCACATCCTGAGTCCTCATTTGGAGCCAAATAAGATATTTTAATTTCATGAGTAATGAACTGTGGACCACATCCCTGTATCCAGTATCTTATTATTTTATACTTTGTTCTGGAGATCGGATCTATTTAGGGGACATAATTAGCTATATTCGTACCTTGTGGTGGGACCTCCCTCACCTTATTTCAGTTCTAAAATTTCCAACTCTCCTTTGAAATGTGCCATAAAGCATTCTTCATCGGCCGTTAACATTCTTTACTTTTCAAACAAACGTCCGACGTTGTCCCTCATATTTTCAATTCTTTTATTCAGAACATAAGGAATTTTTGATGGTCAAAGGTCATGGTTTAGTGTGTTCTTAAAATTTTATTTTCAAACTGCCCCACCCCAAACAACTTACATTGGATCATCGAACTGTAACTGCTACTTTGAGCCAAAACGACTAATAAGCATCCCTCACTTTCTCAAAAATTTTAAATCATCCCTCGCTTGGTTTACAACTGACAAATGACGGGCACGTGTAACTAAGGCCCTTTCCATCTTGAAAGATTTCAATACCATGTTTTGCTCATTTATTAATAGCGGCCCCTTTATCTATATTCCAAGAAATATCTCTTTTATCTAAGTCCTAAAGACGGCCATGGCTGTTTGTGATAAGCATGCGGCCTGAGGCCGAATATTAAAAAATAAAACATTGGGCAATTCAGGGTCTGATCACCTCATTATTCCTGGCCATATTTCCCTCCATCCATAATCCCTTTCATTACAGACTACAACAGATCTACTTTTCATATCAGTGTCACTCCAGACCGCAGAGACGTTGGGTTTTTGTCCTTGTGTCCGGTAGTTGAGCTCTCCTGCTCAATTTGTCAAAATAGCAGTTCTGTACTTGGACACCCTAGCTGTAAAGCGCAGACAGATCCCATCACAATTATCTCTCCGGAGAAGGGCTAGACCAACTTGCTGCCGTGTTGTTTCAACCTTGTTTTACAAATGTTACTGGTCTACCCCCACATTCGCACTGCCACACTCGTCAGGACCTTCGTTTTTGTCCACTGTTGTGGCAGTTTGTCATCCATAACAAATTGGAATTTCTAGTGCTTAACGGTACTAGATAAAGTCATCTCTATAGTATAAAGCCCAGGGCTTGTTTAGTGCTAAAATACTACATATATTGCGACTCCTGGGTTCGTATCGACGTTTTTGCTAAGGTTACCTAGGGTTCGTGTAATCGATAAGTGGGCTGCTGTGGTGGTCGAGCTATTCGTGCAGACTGCATGGCAACCGCCTAACTAGAGTATTTATCATGCATTTATTTTCAATTTTTTTAATTTTCATACGTCAGCGTGTCTTTGTTCGTGCACTCTTACTGTGCTATATAAAGTGGTTCGCTTTGTAATTTTTATTTCAATGGTTTTTATCACTCCCAAGGACTGCCATTGACATTTAATCTCAATCACATTTATTGCTAGCGATGTAATGGTATTCGCATACCTTCGTTTTTAAAGTTTTAATATTTTTGCCCAACAAAACGTGCGCTGTTATCTTTTAAAATTGTTGACACGATTCCAACCCCATTAGCGTAATCTCCTTGCAATATGCTACGGAGTCGCAATGCTGACGCGAAGGCCACAATGAGCCTCAAAGACCGGATGAAATTCTTCGAGGCGGCAGCCGAGGCGGAGAAGAAAAAGACACCCCCAAGACTCTCGACCCCCACGAGACGGAGCATTAGCTCGACGGGGAGCAGCACTGGACCCTCCCCCACAACCACCACTCCTCGGAGACACACCCCGCGGTCTCCCGCTAGCGGACCTGGTAGTGTCTGCACCAGGGTGTCTCTAAGTCGCACCATCAGCGGAGAGAGTGTTGTCAAGGAGGTGCTCTCCCCCATCTCTCTCCCTACCCGAACTAGAATCCAGGAGGAGGATGACGATATCTTTCCTCCTCCCCCTGTCATGAAAGACGAGAGTATCCAGGATCTGAACAAGTGCAAGTTTAGCGAAGTTAGACGAGACAATGTAGAAGTGCTGGACCGCACCTCAACCCACTACCTCGCCACCCACGTAGAACCGGTAGAAAACAGAGTGGAGGAGAAGGTAGAGGCCGAGGCTAGGACCCTGGGGGACACCGACAGAGACAGCGGAGTTTCCTGCTCTTCAGACGACCAAGACCAGGATGCCTTGTCAGATACAGAGGTAGCAGAGTTGAGAAGTGTCGACAGTCGAGACAGCGGAGTGTTTGCCTCCAAGACTGGCGACCTCAGCAAGGTTCAGCGTGTTTATATAGAGCCCTCCTCTGTGGAATCAACTGATGACACCATGACAGAGAGTGCCACGTCAGAAAGTGAAGGTTCAGAGACGTCAGCAGAACGCGCCCCTACCCCCGTCAAATCCTCTTGGTCAGCTCTGCTTAATGACGACATGGAAGACAATGAGGAGGAGGAGAACGTCAGGGAAGACGGCGAGGGAAGCGAAAGTTCGAATAAAGATAGCGAGGGAACGAAAGCTGAATCTCTGTCAGAGGAAGACGCTCAAACGCTCGTTGATACGTCCATTAACGAGGACGATAAGGTAATTGGTAACTTTGTTTTGGTAATATGGGATCATTGCCCTAAGTACCCAGGAAGTCTCTAAATATAAAAGTAAATTTTTAGAATTTTTGTTGGTCTGGCGAGGACATTTTATAAGAACCACGGGAAAAGGTCGCATTAGGTCACCAACGGAAATATAATCTTGGCAGAATTTTTATTATAAATGCGATCAAAATGCTACTGTAAACGCAATCGATTAATCCATGAAGTTATTTAATATTCTGTAAAAAAACTTAAAGTTACTTAACTTCTTTAGGAAGCGTCAAGAAATACCCCTAAATGGATTTGTAGCGGCGGAAATTTAAAAGTTTACTGTGGTGAATGCGGTTAGGGGAAGTGAAATTTTGCGGATGCCATTGCCAACTTTTTTTGTACCGCCCGATCAAACTTACTCTCTAACTCACTTTTACAATTAATCATATCTCTTACAGATTAAGGTAATGATCAAAGTGCATTACTAGCAAAGTTTCTGCACGAATATCATTTCCGTCATGAGATATGCAGTTAGTAAGATTCATGAGGTGACGTGATAGTGTGATAACGGTATTTCCTAGCAGTGACTATCGGTTCCGTGATACTTTGGGGTTTACTGCCCTGGTGATGATGTAATTTGCTTGACCACACCGGAAAAGGGGAGAAGAAAGTCCTTAAATATGCTTATCTGGGTGTGATTATCACTTTTCTTTGGATCTGTTACGTTTACTTATCTGTCGACACTTTCTTAACTCCTCTTTATATTGTCTCTGTTTGATGTTAAAAACTTCAAAACTCTTCTCGATAGTTCAGTTGTGCTGCAGACCTTAAACTCGCATAGAATTCCAACTCGTTGTAACCAGATTTCCTCCAAACACATGAAGCAGAACATGATTTGTATTGAAGTAAGTCCAGTCACGGTCGTTGATTAGATTTGTCGAATTTGTTAAGGTGAAACTTTAGGGCACAATGGCAGGAATGAAAGGGCACATGACGCCATATATTTTGGTTAAATTTTCATTTATTTTCCGACAATTAAATAATTGTTTCTCTCCTTCTGCACGTGTGATGAGAGCCCTATTTGAGTTATCTGAAACCCCCAAAGTGCCGACTTGAAAATCTCCTGGCACCTTCAGTCAGGTCGTAGCTCCAAAATCTTCCCAAACCCTCCTGCTGCATATAAGTCGAAAATAATTGGTGCTTCGAACGAAGAGCTGGACAGTGGAGACTGATTAGATACAAATTCGTGGCTGGTTTGGAGCTCGAGAATTTCCGTCAAACGTCATGTGTCAGTTACGAACTGAACTTCGTCAGTGTTTACCGTATTTACTGGTCGTAATCTCGGGGATGACCCAAGTGGAGAATTAAGGGCACGCTGGGAATTTCGCGAACAATATGCTGTTAATTTCTAACTTCCGACATTGGCTAAATAGCTGTCCGGTTTCCAAAATTCCTAGAAACTCTGAGATGAGACAGACTCAGACACCTGGAATTTTGGAATTCAAACCGAAATCTTAATCAACCCGGTAACTTGTGATTAAACTTTGTGATGACCTTCTGGTTTTATGTTTTGGCATTGAATTCGAAATGATGGGAAATCATAATCGTGACAATATGGTAAGTATATAAATCATTATACGTCCGTCCATGATCTAAACCACTGTTGCTTACGTCGGTTCACAAGTTGAAACCATGACTTGAGGTTGAAGGTTCCGTGGTTTGGAATATGACAAAAAGCGCAAGTACCAATTCGTTAAAAGGTTTTAATCTAGACCAATGAATCATTGATCAAGAATGAAAACATTGTTTGGCATTAAATCAAGTATGGGAAAACGGGAAAATACGGGCCCCGGAGCCAGGCTTCTTGTCACGGATTGACGTAACTAGGGGGAATAATCACCGTTAAAGACCCTTTGTATCTGACCGTGCACCTGGGAACCTCGTGACCCCGGATGCCTTTGAAATATTTAAAATATTTGTGGCTGAGTAGCAGCGAAACGTTATTTGGCAATGTTTATCTAATCTAGTTAGCTTTCTCCGCTAGGTCAGGAGAGTGCAGCAGCACCGGTACGAGGGGAACCATCTCTAAAAATAAAACTTCCTAATCCCCGATATCATTTGATTTGCTGATTAGCAAAACCTATGGCGTCCGCTTAAAAGGTGACAATTGATGATACTTTGAATCTTTAATGCGATTCTCCAGGTGCATACCTTACCTTATATAGGGAACCCGGCGAACCGAATTAAGATTTAATTCCAGAATATTATGACCTCAAGTGAAAGCCAAACATGAACCATACCATTCGCTTTTCAGTCCTGTGGTTGCGGAGGAAGAAAAACTAGGCGATATCAGAAAAATCCTAAAATTTATCAAATATTGGAATAATTTCGAGAGTCCGGTCTTGTAAAAACTGTCACTTCTGTCTATTTCACGCTAGGTGGGGTTTAAATGGAAGAGACTGGGTCCTCAAAATCTATTTCAATAGTACTTTGTGTTTACTTTGTATCCGGGAAAGTCGAATCATATTTTCATGTCTCGATTAAGCGGCTGATTATAAACGCTTCCGCAAGTTGGATTTTTTCACATTTTTTCGATTCAGTGACGTGATTTGTGGTTAATTAATGAATAGCAAGGTTCTCTCTAAAAAAGAAAGGTCACAGAAGCTGTTTAGCATAAATCTTTTTCTATCTTTTCTTTAGGAGATTTTCCCACGAAATGACGATGTATGAACCATTACAATACATCATTGAGACCAATTTTCCGGCTTTGTTATTGGAAATTTCTAATCTTGTCTCCTAGTCCGTCATATCCTTTGTAAAAGATCTAACCATGCTCAAGAATCAGGCATTCTCATAAGTCTTAGAAGGCAGCGGCTTGATCTTCTAATTAGCTTAAAAGTTAAAAGAAGATCAAACTGTAACTTTATCTTTAGCAACCTTAATTTAGAACCTTTGAAGTTTGACCAAGTGTGCGACTTTTCGTCAAAGGTTCGGCTTTATTGTCCTTCGTTTTCGGAAGGATTTCATTCCACTGCTTTGAGGCCCCAAAACGGCTGAGGACACAGAAATAATTAATTAATTCATTTCCCTGAACGACCTTTATTTGGCTAAACGGCAGCAGTCATCAATTAAGTTATTGTAAGCTGTTAAAACACACTGCATATTTTCCCAACACGGTTTATCTTCGTTTTGAGGATTGAAATCTGCACAATATTTACGGAGAACGATTTAGCAATTAGTGGCATGGAAGCCAACGCTACATGCCTGGTAAACTCAGCCGAATTATCACCTATTAGGGTTACCAGCTTGCTCTATCTTCCTCTCTGGGGGACCTCGGGAAACTGAGATTTTGAGAAAAGGTTCCGGATCTGTAATTGAATTATCGCTAAATGATTCCTTATCAGTAAACCGTAGCGTGGTACCCACGTGCACTTGAGCCGCGCATCACGTGACCCACAACATGGTAACCCTGGTCCTCCGCCGAGCTCCAACCATTTCCAAACTTCGTCCAAACGTTTTGTCAACTTGATTTCGATCTTCGACTTTTCCACTCGATCATCATCATGCAATCTGTCGATGTATTCAGAAGGCTATCCAGCAAGAGGAGCTCCAAGAAGGGCAAGAAGCTGATCGGAGAAACAGCTGGCTACGTCAGTACTAGTCTCTTTGTGTTGAGTAACGATGTCAAGATGCTGAGAAGTGCTCTGTGGTGTTCAGGAGGAGGAGTAAAGGAGTACGAAAAGGTACATTCCCTTTTCCTTCTTTGCTTGTCCCTGATTGTTTTCTTTACCGATAAACCTGGTATCCTCCTAATATTTACTTCTGGAACGTCACTTGACACGGTTTTATCTTCACACTGCCTACGGCATATTTTGAATAACTCCTGATATCGAACTCTAAGATAAAAGTGAAGATACAACGGTCGAACCACGTGCTTAAAGTCGTGCTTACGTTGCTCTCTTAAACGTTCCCTAATGACAATTCATCGCGGTACCGTCTCTCGCCTAATAGAGTAAAGGGTTACAACGTCCGGCGAATAGTTTGCGTTGTTATATAGACTACAAGAATTCTATCTGGTAAACATCAACACTAGTCGTACAACGAGGTGGTCTCTAGAATTTACATAACTGCCGGAAAGGTCATATAGTTTGTGTGTGTGTGGTCACTATGATAAGAGTTTGAGCTTTTGTTTCACGTCGTTGTTGTCCATCAGTCTAAGCATCTTTGAGTTAGAGATCATGAATAGCAAACTTACCCTTATACCCGTAGTGCCTCGCTTTAAGATGACTTGGAAAGTGAGTAGTCTTGTTTACTGTTGAGCAGCCTTGATTAGTTCAGTATAAACGTTTCAGGTACAAAGTACAAACCCACGGCCTTGCTAAGATAAAATGTAATCAATTTTCTTCAATTATTTAAATGAAGTGCTGGATTGTCCCGGTTCAATGTCTGGCTGAGTACAGTCGGCTGACTTCTGTACAAGGAAGTAGCCACTTAATCAATTAAAAGTTCCACTACAGTCAATAAAAAGTAGAGGAATGTGTCAATGTGGTAGTTACACTACAGTAGAGATGCAGTGTCCAACACAACCTTTTGTTGTTTACTACTTTTAATGAGGTTTAAGTGTTTGTATGTTGAGTTAAACTAGTACTCCCGCGTAGAAATTCGGAAATTAGGTACGTTTAGTTTAAAATCAGTGTGTACTACCCCGCGTCCGCCATAGAATATCAATTTTAGCGAAATCGACAGCTGCTCTTTGCCAACTTCTTCCTCCTTCTTTGTACTCTTGTTTAGTCTTGAGCCCAATATATTCCAGAAACTTTGTGTTTTAACCAACAAACAAACATGATTGTTTCACCGTATGCTATCGCTGTAAATTGGAATGGGGGAATGGGAGTGGTGGTATCAAAATTGCAATATTTTTAAAAGGGCTGTGGTATGTCGCCTTCTCTCGCCTTGTGATTTGTAAGTTCTAACAGTCATCCTATTTCAGGCTCCTTTCCACTCTCCCTTCGAAGGAACGATCAACCTGTCAATGACCGCTAAGGAAGCTATTTCGTCCCAGCCACCTTCACACAAAGGATTCTT
The DNA here is from genome assembly GCA_000226015.1 of Mnemiopsis leidyi. Taxonomy (NCBI): domain Eukaryota; kingdom Metazoa; phylum Ctenophora; class Tentaculata; order Lobata; family Bolinopsidae; genus Mnemiopsis; species Mnemiopsis leidyi. The sequence goes on along the minus strand of JH153449.1, from coordinate 51,588 downwards.
GGTGAGTCTCTCGATTTTGACTTTATAGCTTTCATTTTAGGACATCTAAATTTCTATTTTTCAAGTATGCCGACTATTTTGCATCCATTGGCGATGTTTTCATTTTGGCACATTGCTGTTTGTTTATTTTCCTGTTTTGACAAATGTGCAAAGCGATCTTGAGAGTTGAGCTGAAACACGGAAATTCTATAGACTAATTGATTTGCATTCTCTATCTGCGGTTTAGACGACAAGGTCGTTAGCCGCTGTTTTGCATCATCCAGGAAATCCGCTATATTCATCAATCTTTATCAGCACACGGATTTCGGACCATATTTTAGCAAAGTAGGAAACACAAGTTTCCTGGAATAAGGTAACCCTGCCAAAATGTTGCGCTGGACGATGAAATTGACCAGATTTCCCCTTCAGACGATATTCCAAGATGAGTCTGGTCTGGGAGCCTGGAACAGAAGATGGTGCAGTGTTCAGGATAACAAGATCTACTACTGGCTGTACCCCGAGGATGAAGTCAACCAGAATAAGGTAATAGTTCATAAATGGGTATTCAGTCTAGAACATTCCGGACTCTAGACTTTGGGGAAATGAAATTCCCAGCGGCTAATTAGTCATTATTAAGTCACGTTTTGTTCGTTATAATTATGTAAACACGTCAATAAATCGGCCATGCTCTTAATATCATCGCCGACTTGTGAAAAATAAACTGACTGGTTTATGGTCGCTTGGTGATGTCTAGATTTCATGGTCTAGACATATGCCGTGAAGACTAAAGACAAGTCCGACTCTCTTATCAAGTCTCAAACTTACATCACAGCCTTTAACCAGCCGGACTTGCTTCTTGTGAATTGAAATTATCAGTTATAGGGTCCAACAATGAATGCTAAATTATCCTCGCTTCAATTATCATCAAATTATCCAACAATGTATCGTCTAACCACGTTTCCCCTGGTCTAATTCCGCTAATTAATTATTCCTCGAGTTTCCTAACCTCCACGTTTTCCTCAGCAACCCCATGGAGAGATCGATCTGAGGAATTGCAAGACGGAAACAGTGTCGATAGCGTCCCGTCTGGATTGTGCTCGACCCAACACCTTCGTTCTGGTGATCATGCAGGCGGCTCAGCCCGGTGACAGAGCCAGCATCATCACAGAAAGTAACGGCAAGACAACTCAGACCAAGTTAGTACAGTCCTGAACTCTAATTTTGTCGCAACAGCGACGTCACCGTAATTGTTAGTGATCTGGTTCTCTCGCCTTCATGGTTCCAGGACACTTAGTCCTACAACGCGGCATTCATTCCTAGGAATTATCGGTTTTATTAAGTATTATATTGGTAATTCAGAGAGTATTATATTGGTAATTTAGCGAGATCTAACACACTTTTTTCCTCAGATATATGCTATCAGCGGACAGCAGAGAAGAGAGAAAACAGTGGATGGAAGTGCTGAACAAGTGCTTACAATCGGTAATATCGTGGAACCATTGAGCACGTGACGTCACGCCCAACGTGGAGAAGTCACGTGTAGCAGACTCAGCAGAACCGTAGCAGCTTGTCGAACATTGACTGTGTAATATCCATGTAAGATGAAAAGGACATTGGAAGTTTAGAGTTGCGGTGAAAGTTGTGTTGTGCTGGAGCCAGGATATTTATTTGACGTTCGGTGTCGTTGCCAGAACAGAAACACGGCAGAGAACTGGAACTTTTTCCTGAAACTTCTGCCAAATAAGAGAGATGAAATTGTTCTGATGTGAAACCGAAACTTGGAGAGAAGATCTCTAATTTTAGCTGACTTTGTAGGCCCTGTAACTCCAGTGAATGTTTTGAGTGTGCAATTAATAACGCATTAGTAGCTGCTGGTATTCGTTATCATATTCATTGTTGGGTCATAACAGTGAATTGGCTGTTAGAATCTTATTGTTTTGTAGCTTCAAATTTAGAACTCGCATGCACTAGCATCTGCGAAGTATGTTGTACTTGTAGTCACAAACTTTTCGGGAAACTTTAAACGACCATGAATTTAATTACTCACAAATTATATGTTTTTCGTTGTTTGTTTTTGCTTGAGATGATATTTCGTGTCTCAAAATCAAAAGTGATGTAGATTTTTTTAGACCAAAAAGGTGCAGCAGTCACTGAACAGAGTGCTCAAATTTCAAAATCACGTCCAGTTATTTTTGCAGACTTTTCATTTTGAGTAGTCAAAGCTCGCCAGCCGACAGTATTCAATACATTGACACACAGATATCTCAGGATTGATATTCTGTTCTATTTTTATACCGATTTGGTTGATAAATTAATTTGTCAATAAATATTATGAGAACTTGTTGAAATATACAGTAGTTCGTTTAACTTCATTATAAATTCTAAGTAAGCTTCACTAAAAATACAAGACGAAATAGTGAGAGATGTACGACTTTGTCCGCCCCTTAATCGAAGCGAATACTAACACTAATACTATAATAGACGCATACTTATAGACTATAGACGCGTTGTTATGGGTGGGCCGAAGATAACGTTGAGAAGAGAAGTGAGGGGGCATTTTATAGCACTTCCACAACGTCCTGAACAACTGAGAAAGACATACGATTCCCCGAAATAGTGCCTACAATCAGTTACATCTGGGCATGCGTATCTCAAGAATTTTGGTTTTTACCAATAGATCTCTTTTGGAGGAGGAAAAACTGCGTTCAGTGTTGAGAAGTCTAACCACTAACACTTTCAACTCCTTTTAGGCAATATCCTATAGCTACTTTATCCAGATCACCATCACAGAGTGTTTGATTAATTTTAAATGTAGGTATCTGAACTCGTGACTGTTTACAGATTGTCTTCCCATTCCACACGATTCTACATTGTCGCAGAGCCAGGAGAACTCCACGACCTGATCAGATCCGTATTCAGAGGACCGCCTCAGTGCAAGAAGAGTTTAAGTGATTCTTGTACCGGCTTGTTGGACTTTGACCACACTGCCACCAGCTTTCTACCAGTACCTCATCCTCACCTGTCCATCAATCTGTCCTTGACCCAAGACATTGGTATGACTGTCTGAGTCACCCCCCTCTCTCTCACATATCTCCTCACGCAACTTTCTGTTGATGTGATGACATGTCAGTGTCACGTATGTTTCGCCTTGACCGTCTTCGCAATCCAGGATCCATCACGGATTCACAAAGTAAGTGTCTGTGCAACTGCACTTAACACGCTGCACTCACTGAAACACTCTGTTTATCTAAGTGGACATCACACACTGCAGTTATTGATAGCGCCCGGTTCAGGGTGAGGAGGGATGCTTTACACAAAGTATTTGCCTAGCCACTGTCGACATGTAACCTCTAACTCTCTAAGTCTAATTCTTGCTACACGCTGCCTAGCCCTGCTGCCGCGAAGCGGCAGCCTCCGGCGTGTGCGAAGCAATCCAACCTTGCTGTAAGTGTAATCAGTACAGTTTTTCTGGTCCAAATAATCCGAACAGAGGTCCTCCTGACACATAACATCTAGATCTCCCTACGTTGCACTAAAACCGAGCACTTGGCGAAGTAATAAAGTGGTATTACCCTCCCTGTCCGTGTCAGCAGTCAGGGACGACCAGCAACTTAAATTTAACTTACTAGACGTTGCTCAGCCCCACTGTTGCTAAGCCAACATAAACTTGTGGCTTGCGCTCGCGCTGCGCGCGCCCTTTATATTTTCGAATATTATTCGCTTCGAATGAGAGTAGGACGAAGTCAAACCATTATAATTACACAAATACCTATAAGGAATATCTCCGGAAACAGCAAACATGCAGTAGGCATTGCTCGATCTAACTAGGTTGTAGGTGCTGACGCACGCTACGCGCGCGGCTGCTACGCTGATGGCGCGCGCGAGGGGGCGCGCAAGGGCTCTTGTTGCAGCACCTCTAACCATTGTCGAGTTGTAGGTTGATAACCTACGCGCATCGCCCGTTAATTGTCGAGGTGTTGCCCGACCCGCGCGCGGCTCGCAATTTTCTTCTCCCCTCCTCGTCTAACGTTTCGTTAGAACGTTAGACGGATATCATCTCGTCAAGTGGCGCGTACGACGCGCGCAAAAGGGCTCCGGTAAAAGCAACAAGCAAGTTGCCTGAGTACGTATAGAAAGCCGCGCAGCGCCTGGTGACAGGCAAGCAAGTTGTCGCGTCCCGGTGATACTCGACTCACGTTAGAACGATAGACGGATATAATCTCGTCAAGTTCTGGGCAAAACAAAGTGCAAAGGCTTATCAAAAATTTATGGTAGGGGAACTCATTGCCTTGCGCGTGCCACTTGCGTTGCGGCGCCGTGCGCTTCGCGCATCGCGGCAGCAGGTCAGGCAACGTCTGACAAGGAACTCATGAAAAATTAAATTTCTTATGAGGTTTTATAAGCATAAATCCTATTTAAAGTGGAATTTATTCCGATAATCCGATAATGAGATGAGACATTATAGCTAGGCTTTCTCGAGGATTACTCTTTTGTAGTCCAGACAATTGTTTGCCTTGCGTTGCGGCCCATTTTCAATTCAAATTCGCGCGGGGGCTGCCGCTTCGCGGCAGCAGGTCAGGCAACGTCTGACAAACAATTGTTGCGGTGATACCAAATACCCAATTGTTGCAGCTCAAGTTGAACGAAATCGTTTCGTTAAAAGTTCATTCAACTCAGTCATATAATCACTTGGAAATGAAGGTGGGCCCTTTGGTGCACGTAAGCAACAAGCAATGACGTTTGGATATTGAGTTAAAATCAGTTTGTCCGCTTTCTCGGCTCAACCTTTGTATATTCAATTTAACCTTGTGTTGGAAGGTGAAAAATTCATAGTTAAAAAATTCAGGAAGGCACAATAATTCAAACATCTAAAGTAGAATTGCTGTGTTGGATATTGACTTGGGTATCAATCGCTACTCCAAAAAATCCCGCTAAACTTTGTTGTCTGAACGCTTATTGCTTGCATTTGACGATGACTTGCCCCAAGCCTATTTAATTGCATAGGTATAATCCTTCTGACGAAATTTTTTTCCCCACAAGAGAAAGAATGCACTTAAAAGCAATAATGATATTATCGAAGGTTAATGAAACGAAGGATTAATGAAACAAAGGGTCAATTTTATCTAATTTGTTACTCTCTGAGTAGTGCCCTTAAGTGTCAGGAGCATTAGGCCATTTAATAAAGTTGAAATTCTAAACAAATTACAATTGGCTGGGGTCGTGGCTAGAAATTTATTAACTTTCATAATGCAGATTCTGAAGCAAGCAATTTACACTGCAGGATGGTACATGCTGTCGGCTGGTGTACTGCTCATGGAGTACACGAGCCAGATTCTAGATTAATGTTAGCCTAATCACTTTAAAGCACTAAAGAAATGTGAACGAACTGTTTGTAACATAATTTGGATGAGCATGACCATGGAATAAGTTTATTCTTATAAGCCTTGTTGAAACACGATATTCTGGTAGCGTACTCATTTCACTGGATTAGTTATTCCAGCTTAAAGCACCGATACAATGAAATTCTGTGTGTGAGGCCTTTTAACGTTCAGATTGCAGTCTAAACACTCTAAAGCACTGAAGAAATGTGAACGAACTGTTTGAAACATAATTTGGATGAGCATGACCATGGAGTAAGTTTATTCTTATAAGCCTTGTTGAAACACGATATTCTGGTAGCGTACTCATTTCACTGGATTAGTTATTCCAGCTTAAAGCACCGATACAATGAAATTCTGTGTGTGAGGCCTGTTAACGTTCAGATTGCAGTTGTAACTGTTTCTCCCCCTGATACCCATTTAACGGGATGGTGGTGTAGTAGTTTCAACCCCGACTTTTCACTTAATCCCAAATCCGCCAATCCTAGAGGAGTGTGCTAAAGGCATTTTCCTATGTAACATTCTTCGGTCAATTCAGCCGAATGACTTGGAAACCGTGATTGAGGGGTAAATGAGGAGGGTCTCCGTTAAAAGATCTAGAATTTTCCAGGGGCCCCTTCAGTCAAACTGTAAAAGCCTGGGTACAAGTGTATCAAAAGACAATGAAACATGTTCTTAAAGTTGGTGGGATAGTTTTCTTTCATGATTCCATGTACATACATATAGAATGATGAATGACAATTGTTTCATCAACGGAAAGAAGAGGTTTAGATGAAATTACATGTCATCTGAATAGCGTGATTGTCTTAATAAATAAGAGGGTGCCGTTAAATTTCCTCATAAACAGTAAGGCTGCTTTTCATTTGAGGTGTATCAATGGAATTTCTGCTACCTTTTTAAGTAAAATCAAAATTATAATAATAACATTTTTGAGTTTTCAGTTGTTCCCAATTGTGGGCAATTGGATTTCTGCGTTTCTCTCCAACAGCCACGACAAACTTTTTATTAATTTTGCTTCATTTTTAATTATTTTAATCAAAATTGATTTTGGTACAACGCAAAGAGAAGCACTGGTTATATCTCTATCCCCACACATGCGTGGTACATCCGCCAATTTTAGAAGAGTGCGCTAAGGGCATTTGCCTATGCAATCTTCTTCAGTCAACTCAGCCAAATGATCGGGAAACCGTAATTAAGGGTCAAATGAGGAGGGTCTTTGTTAAAAGATCTAGAATCTTCCAGGAGCCCCTTCAGTATAACTGTAAAAGCCTGAGTACAGGTGTAAGAAACACATATACAAAATACAGTTGTTAGACTGAGGATTACTATATGTGTTAATGGTTCGACTTTGGCAGGGGTGGCCTCTTTGAGAATGCATAATGATACACCATCTAAAATAGCCTTCTCTAAAAGCAGTGTTCAACATTTGGTGTTATTCACCTAATGCAATTTTCAAGTCTATTTTCCAAGAATCTGTTGGGGAGGAAGTTGATAAAACTGACAGGACCTTTTTTAAAGTGAAATGCTTGTTCGGATGTTTGGATTATATTACACATGATATTGAGCCAGTTTTTGAATTCATACTTCAGGGAAATGTTGATTAGAATATACCTGGTTTGCTCCAAAAACTACCTATGTTCTGAGAGTAATGCAAACGAGGAACATCAAAAGGACCAATTATTATATTGTGTCCATATTTTCCGCTGAGTCTAAATATATATATATATAATATGTTTTCAGTTGTTGTTACAATATCCAGTTTATATCAAGCTTCGTGTTTTGTTTTTGTATTTGTTACACTTTTACCCAGACTTTTACTGTCATAATGAATGGGCTCCTGGAAGATTCTAGATCTTTTCATGACGACCCTCCTCATTAAATCCCCAATCATGGTTTCTTGGTCATTTGGCTGAGTCGACCTATAAAGATAGTACAGGCAAATGCCTTAAGTGCACTCCTCTAGGATTGGCGGATATGGAAATCGAACCCCTGATTTCCCGCATAGAAAGTCGGGGTAGATACACCATTTTTCTCCCCTCTCTTTGAGCCTCTTACGGATCAAACATTACCTACCTTCACTCTTCTTGAGCAACCCTGCTCAGCCATGTTTCTGTAATATTATGTCAAGCCAATCAATCATTCCTGTATATAAATTTTCATGGCAAACTTTCAAATGTCATTTTTATAGGCAAGCCACGAAATGGAGACCTTGGTGTCCAGTGAGTGGCCTCTCCTCAATCCCGATTTTGATGAGGGGAGTGTCATGGCGGATTTCGACTGTGAGGACTTTACTGCACTAACAAATCCTGCATGTTCACCCAATTCAGAATACTCAAACAACCCTGATGAAATCATGAATGGTTTGTGACTCATGCAGTTAACCTCTCCAATTAGTTCATATAGAGTTGTTATTGGGTTATTGATTCAAAATTTTGAAAAGAAATAAGAAAATTTGAAGTGTTAAACTTTTCAGATGCTTGGAAGCAGGCTTTTGCGAAGCTGAAAAATCTCGAAAAAGATCAAAGGACAGACAACAATACCTTAACCTTAGGAACTGGGCTTCTAGTCACAGACGAAGGTACTTAATTTAGTTGCAATAATGCATTTTAACTTATGCCAATCATCTGATCAAAAATAACCATAGAATATTGCTATTGTACAATGAAATAGTTGTAAGTTTTGTAAAACCGTCTTCTTACCAACAGATGACTTTCACTTTGAGACCACATCGATGGTGGACTTTAACAATTCTGACTGTGATGAAGATGAAAGAGAATTGATGCGTGACCCAGATAATGACTGTCCTTGTTGCAAAGAGACCTTTAAATATCGATACCAACTTATCAGTCATCTTGAAAAAGTGCACAACAGGTCAGTATTCTGTAGTTGGTATTTGACACAATTATTTATGTTCATCAAACCGAAAACGAACTTTTTGAACAACAGAGAATGTTTATGGGAAAGACAACGAATTGTTGTTGATAGTACTGCTGTACGTTAAACTGTCTTATTTCTTACGTTTATATGATTACTATACATATATTTTTGGCCTTAGATAGGGTGCCCTGATAAAAGAACTGGATTCTTCTAGGAAGCATCCTGTGACACCTTTTTAGCTGCCTCATTTTAAATATTTTAAATTATTAACTTATTATCATTATACTGTATTGTGTCACAAATTTAATATTCAAATTGAAATTCAAATTTTCTTATTGGTCTATCACCTAACATTAGGACTTATCCTTACAAGATGCTCTAGTTGTGAATACAAGTTTGAAACTATGGAAGATCTGCGGACACATCAGAGGATGGAATGTGGTAGGGGTGATTACAGGGATGACGACAACTTGTCTATTTCTGGAGATGAGGACGTCTCAACTCTCAATGACATGGCAGGTATTGTTTCGCCTGAATTCACTTCAATTCAAAGTTCAGTAAGACCTTGATTAACCCTGCCTCTATTTACCGTGTCCCTCGAAATACCGGGCCTTCTTCCTTTCCCCCACGTAGCCCGGTAAATAGAGGGCCAACTGTATCATTTTCCTATTTCAGATGGTTTAAAATTTGTGGCCTCTTATACTGTGCTCAATGTTTTAAATTTTATGTTCTTCAGTGGATCAATTAATATCACCTACCATCTCTGAAAAAGAGAAGATCACTATCGATACTGATAGACTCCACGATTCTGCCAAATCCACATTCCACTTCGAACAAGAAGACAACAAGGACAAGGTCTGGGAGGAAATATTCGAGATGGAACAAAGGATAAGAAGAAATGGTGGAGAGTTCCCCTTGCTGCCCACAAACCCTGGCACTCACCCTAATCCAGCTGAGACTAGACCTAGAAAGAGATATTCTCCCCCTAGAGTTACAATCAAGACGGAACCAGATGCGTATGCACATGATCCGAGTTTTGAGTTTGAGAGTAGCGAAAAGGGATCCACTGCTTCTATAAAGCCGAGTACGATAATTACATCTTTTGTTCTTTTGTCTCTACCTATTCACTTTGTATTCTTTGGTTGTGAATTGTAATGCCAAGAGCTTTATTTTTATTTTTCACAAAATTCTGCTTCAAAGTTTACTGACCTGGTAGATAACGGATATACATATTGCATATGCATTAATATTTATGAAAAATTGTGAGGAAAAAGCATTTATCTGATTAATGTATCTCTCTTCAGACTCCCTTTTGAAGAAGCGTCTCCGTCCGACTCTAGCTACCAAAATCCGTGGCAAGTACGGTAAAGCTAGCTTGAAGCCTCACAACACAAACAGAAATGCAGTAGAGCAAAACAACAGCACTACAAGAGGCCCCTCTGATAAGAACAGTGGTGATGCTACAACACCGGCCACTCCGCTAACTCCCCCAACTCCTGATGCCAAGGAGAGTGAAGTCGTAGACACTCCACCTGTAAGTTTAGATGTTTTGGAATGTTTTTGCCTGCCTTGTTGCACGGTGTGTCATCTTTTTGAAGCTTTAGACATAGCACATGAAATTTAACTATCTGACTGCAGCAAAGTTAACCCTCCAAATTTGAAACGGAAAATTAGTAATTGATTTCCGTTGAACAAAGGTGAAGCTTATCTCGCATATTTTATGACATGTTTACAGGTCGCAATAAAAGAAGAGACAGTAGCACAAGAAGACTTGGAGGGCGAACTTACGTGTGAGGTGTGCGAGCTTACGTTCGAGGGAATATTGGAGATGGAGCAACACTCAGCAACTCATTTTGTTGATAACAAGAATGTGAGTGTTCCTCATATCTGTGTGTGGCCTTCGGTAATTATGTCATTGGAATTGTTCATACTGCAGAAGTACACTCACATTCTTGTTATGTGTACTTCTGCAGTACACTCACATTCTTGTTATGTGTACTGCAGAAGTACACTCACATTCTTGTTATTACTTCTGCAGTATGAACAATTCCAATGACATAATTATCGAAGGCCACACGTACAGATATTCACTAAGTTAACAAAAGCCGTTGTTTCATTGCAATTGCATACAAATTCATCTTACTACCCAACACACTCCATGTGCTCCAGACACGACGGTTATCTGGAACATTCCTTAACACTTTGTTTTGTCAGGGCTGCAACTGTGTGGTGTGTGACGCGTTCTGTGCCAGTATAGAGGCTCTAAACCTGCACGAGAAGGAGAAACACAGCTCTTACGCTTACAAGTGTGGAGACTGCAACAAGATCTTTAATTCGCAGTCCACTTTCAAGGAGCATGAGAAGTACCACAGTGGCTACAAACAGTGTCCAGCTTGTGATAAGAAGTTCCTTAACGACGACAGGTTCGATTGCTTTGTAAACACAAGGAAATGTTTTGAGAAATGGGTTAATTTTAGACTTATTTAGTGCCTGTCCGTTTAATCACTTTCTGGAGACTTCCAGTCAGTGTGTACCGTCAGGCTAAAAGCGTTGTATCAATATCAGTCGAGTACACACATTGTTACTTGACTTTGTTTGAGGTACATACAATTAGAAGTGTAGTATCCAGTGCCAATGTTCAAATTTGTTTGTGTATGATGTATGTTGAGATACGTGCACGTTACACGTGCATCGAGCTAAGATATTGACACAAACATAGTTGAATAAGTTGGATATTTGCACGCAGATTAAAGCGACACCGGGATTACCATTGTACGGCAGAGGAGAATAAATGTACGCTTTGCGACCTGGCTTTCACTTCCCTTGATCTTCTAGCTGTGAGTTTGGATGTTTGGTACATCACTGCACGTTATTAAGATGTCGGGGACATCTTAAATTCAATTTGGTGCTCTGCTCTTTAAAGACGTCTATTATTACATTGTGCTCTTCCAGTTTGTGTTAGGAAAAATTACATGATAAGACTAATTGGTGGTCTGATCGGAAGTGCTGCTTCCGGTCTATATAACGCCGGTCTGATTTTCTCACACTGTTTAGAAACACAAGGAAACACACCATGGGAAGTCCACATACAAATGTGAGAAATGTGGCAAATGTTTCGATCACAAACAGACCCTGGCTGTACACAAGATGTCTCATACGGGAGAAGACAAGCCTTTCAAGTGCAAGGTTTGTTGAAAATTGGAAACTTCCTTTTCCGGATACTTGATCTGTAATATGTCTAACTGTGATATGTGTAACTGCATCGCTAAATGTTACCACTGTCTCCTTTCTTGAAATCATCGCTCACTGTTGAAGCAGTTACATAGAGCTATGTAGTTGTGGTTAGTCACAGTTACCTCACCAATAACTATGTAGACTATGTCATGTAAGTTTCAACTGTTTATCCTAACGTTACCAACCCAACTGTTCAGGTGTGCGGTAAAGGCTTCAAGACGTACTGGTACTACGTTGTCCACGAGAAGTGTTACTGCAAGCACATAGACAAGAGTGTCAAGGTCCACCCAACTCACAGCACCATCGAGACAAGCAAGAAGAAATTCTATCAGTGCAAGATCTGTTGCCGGGTCTTCCCTCACATCTCCCACCTCAAAGTTCACAACTACATCCACACTGGTCAGTAAACTGTTTGTAGATCTTAGATTTTTATATTTCACTTTTTTTAACAGTCGCAGTTCTGAGTTCGCTAATGTAGGAATTTTGGAACCTCCGTTGTAAAGTTTACGAAGCACTTTTACTAAGCTGATTCCTATTTTATGCTCAGCCTTTACCTAATATTTTGCCCCATATGGACCCGGTTTCAGTAGGAGTTTTCGACACAAATATTAAATTTAATATCCCATAATTCTGACAGCTATAGTTGTCACTAAACATATCGTTGTCACTACACATATAGTTGTCACTATACACATCTCTAACTCTGCTGTATAAGGAGTGTAATTAGAATTGTTCTGTGTGGGCGGTAGTAAATGTATGGACGTAACGTATAGAATGTATGGACGTATAGAATTACCGTACACTGCCTGCCCTCATTTTCGTAGCCTTGATGAGTATACGCTTAGATGAACTTGACCAAAATTGAAAGGTTCACTTTCAATTTCGTTTTATTCAGATTTACATAAAATTTACCTTGATTTTAACAGAGTAACCTTGCAGGTGAGAGACCATACAAATGTAACAGCTGCGGTAAAGGGTTCACTCAGAAACAAAACTTGAAAGTCCACGAACGTGTACACACAGGAGAAAAACCGTACATTTGCAACAGCTGCGGTTTTGGTTTCAAAGATCTAGGTTAGTTACATTAGTCTGTTGTATATAGCAGAAAAACTGATATACAGATACGTGAACATCTTACTTGAGCAGTTACATGGACTAGACTTACACGTTGCATATCTTACGTTTATGTTTTAGCGTTATCCCACAAAATGTAACGACCAGCACTTATAAACTAAGGGATTGTATCTTGAAGGTAACTTACGGAGACATCAGTACATACACACGGGAGAGAAGCCTCACGGGTGTGACGTGTGTGGCAAGAGATTTACCTGGGTCGAGAGTCTGAGGAGACACAAACGTACACATCTCAAGCAGCGTCCTTACCAGTGTAAAGTCTGTAAACGAGAGTTCGTTCATCACGGTCATTTGAGGATACACGAGCTTGTTCATAAGGTTAGTTTTCGTATATGTTACTTTAACATCAAGTTCACATTTATTTGTGCGCACAGATTGTACTGTTAACCGTACATGGAAACGAAAACCAGCATACTTAAATATGTGTTTTGGCGGGTTGGTAGAGTAGGAATAAGAAACAAAACAAACGTTGTTGTATTAATCTAATATATTGAGAAAGTACTAATTAACGGATTTTGTTATGTGCTCACAAAGATGATAAATCATATCATACTTTCAGCAAGACGAAAAGCCGTTCCAATGTAACATATGTGGGAAATCCTTTACGATGTTATCCTCTCTGTCTATACACGAGCACATCCACCTTGACAGAAAGCCGTACCCATGTGACATGTGTCAGCGGACTTTCATGACCGCCAGCGCGCTGACTACCCACAAACAAAGTCATGTGCAGCGCATGGCTAATGCTTATCGACAAGTATGTTCCGCAACTTGATCTTATTTATGTTCCTTGGAAAATGTTTTTGTAAAGATTAGTAGATATTTTATGTGTACTTAATTATGTGATTCCGGTTTAGTTTGCCGTTAGATACCAGCTATAAGATTCTTAAACATTCCTCTTTTCAGGCTTACCGGGACCGATTTAGCTTTTGAAGATGAACAGGACTAGGATAAATCTATCTTAGTAGCAATTTTTTATACGAAGTATGGGTCTTATATCTTAAAGATAGAATGCTAGAGATCATTTTATATGCAATGAAAAAGGAGCGAAGTTATCAGTTTATGCGAGCAGTAAAAAAATCTGAAGAATTATCTTCATGTCACTTTCTAACGCGACCTATACCAGTGACAGTAGAAAATAAAGAAAAACGCAAACTATCAACAACAGATTAATATGGCAATCATGATCAGCCACTCAGAATTACTGATACTGAGTAAGGGAAAAAGAGAAGAAACGGAATGCTGCGCTCAGCTCCGTATTTATCATACTCAGTTAAAATTGTTATAGTGTGGCTCTTAGAGAAGTAGTTTTTATCTAACTTATTTTATTAGCTTTTATCAAAACGCCCTGTTCTTTCAGCGGGCTTCAATCAATAACTTATTAAATAGTTTTAAAACTTAATAACACATGGAGCATACATGCCAGTATGGTTTAAAATAGTCTATGTAAGGCGAGCCGGTTTTGGCGCCTTTTCCTTCAGATGATGAAAATTACTAAATTGTAAAACGAAGTTTAAGTGATCATTTGTTTGACAAATGAAGGAACTTAATTAAAAGACGGTTTTACTAAAGCTGCAAGTGATGGAACACGAAGTTGAGGCAGAGCTGCTGCCTGGTAACAATATTTGTACAGGTAACAGTGTCTCTTAGCCGCACAAGTTCCGGTACCTCTCCCAAACTTTGTGACGCTCACAAAATCGGCCACGTGGCCATATCAGTTTATTACTTGCAGCTAATTGTACTGTAAATTTATTACATTAATGAACTTTGCTCTTGACGTACTGTCAGTTTACTGGTGCGATGTTACTGCGAATCTAGCGAGGATACATTTTGGAAAATTGTTGGGAATTTGTAGTAATCGTGCCTTTAAATTTAAAATGTTTTTTCTAGGTTGGACAAACGTATATTTAACTTATCTGAAACGGGTGATTCATAATGAGCGATCTATAATTCCATTTAGTTCATTCTAGAAATTTAAAACATCTAAGGATTAAGAGATCTCACTGGATGAGAATGAATACTTGATGTCTGGGAAAGTGAACATTATTATTTGGGCTGATGTGCTTCTTGCCTACATGATTAGTGGCCGGTTTTTCTAACACTGAAATGATGAATGTTCGTTTGATTTAGCATTTTTAATTTAAAGACACATACCAGACCGTACGTTGATGCTTTTGTACAGAAGTTTTGAGTGTAAGTTATTTTTGTAAAGTTTTATGATTGGTATTTTTATCATCGTATTTTCATATATTATTTGAGTAGACTATTTTTATCTTATATGTTCACATTTTTTCATGGGTATTTAGGTAATTTATTGTTGTTGATGTACCAAATGACATTTGGGATAATTTATTAAATAATCTTGAACAAATGTTGTGGTACTAGATACGATAAAAGTTTAATCTGGCATGCCGTATGCATGAAAAAGCAGACTCTGACTATTAGCTATACACTAGCTATTATATTACTCCTTAAGTTCTGTAGATCCTATCTGATCTCGGAAGTCTGAAATTTCCAATATTAAGTCCTAAAAATTAGATGCTTAAGTGCTGGAATCGCGATAGGTATAGTTCTAAAACTATCTTTCTATCTGTTGGGAATCGATTTAATGGGATAATATTTTTTACTGTTTAAGTCTTTTATGCCGACACATTTAGTGAAGGTTTTTTAAAGTTATGATCTTATCGCTTGTTAAGTTTTTGTGATAGGTTCAAGGTACTTGGGAAAGGAATTGGGAAAGGAATTGATTGTACGAGCCTTTGAAAATCATTTTAACTATGACCGTTTCAGTTTTAAAAAGGACCTGTTAATTGACCTCCAGACAAGTTTTTTAAATCTGAAATAATTTATTCAATGACCATAAACATTTAAATGGAATCATATCCTGTCAAAAGCCAACGCTTCGGCCAAGTTAAAAATATGCTTTTTTACCTTTCAGAAAGATTTTAATTTAGAGCATGATGATGATCGTTTTTGATGACTCAAAAATCTCCAATTTTATTTGTCATGAATCATGATATATGATATAACTTATTAGCCAAAATTCAAGTATCTAAATTATTTAGAAATATTTTATAACAGGTTATTGGTACTGATACGACAGCCTTTATACGGGCGGATGGGAGTCAATTCTTTTGTATCACGTGTTAAGCATTTTTGTTGAATATTACCTGAAATAACATTAATAAATCGCAAGAATGTAGTCCATGGCTGTGGACCAAGCTCAGCCAATAGAAATGTAACACAGTCCTAGTCACGTGATACAGGGATATTTGGTTCCTCCCACCTGTGTTATGTCTGTTGTCTATAATCGCACAAGTCTGAATATTTACACCACTGTATTCTATCCGTAAACATAAATACTCTTTACGTGCTGATTGGGTCTTAACTAGTGCATGTTTATTGTGAAAGTTAATTAAGTTATTCTTTTAGATATTCTATTGTTACGTTATGATATTATTATGAAGTTATGACAAGATAATTAAACAGCACCATTGTACTTTGCTTGACGTTATTTCTGATTCCTGCAAGTTTCTTATTCGTTCCTGACCCTCAAATGTTCATTCGCAGAACTTGAAATCGTCAAGTTAAGTATAGTTTGTAACTCTTATCTTGATATATGTCGCCATGGGAATGACATTGGGCTAAGTTATCCTAAGACTGTGAAATTGCAATAGAACTACAAACTTTTATTCCAGCTGCAATAAGAGTCGATCCAAAAGTTACCAGTGCCCGATTTTATTTTCATGACGTACTCAGTTTCTTCTAATTTATTACACTAAGAAAAGAAGTTAGACAAAATAAGTTATTGATTTTTTAAATAATTCAAAATTACGACGGTTTTTAACTTCGTCTCTAAAATTTCGACCCCTCAAAGCGGGGGAGTCGTTCAATTTATTCATCTTCGGAAAATGAATTATTCTAGTTTCATGAATTTAGCGAAACAAGTTAAACGTTAAAATTTTTAAAATGTTGATAAAAAGGCCTTATAAAAACGTCTTTATTAGGCACAGCAATGGGTTCTCTGAAAAGGTTCATGATAAAGAAGAAGCTGGCTAAAGCCCAGAAGCAGAACCGACCCATCCCTCAGTGGATCCGACTCAGGACTGATAACAAAATCAGGTACTTATAATTCGACGTTTTGATTCGACGTTATAATTCGACGTTAAGTCGATCCATTCCTTAAGCTGTTTTTAAAATTTGCGGAGTTACATTCAATTTGACACTAGTCAATAATTAATTCATATGGCCGACGTCGAGCTAAATCATAATATATACAGTTGCCAGGGCCACGCATCAGATCATCTACTTCCCAAATAGCACATAAATATCGCACATAAAAATACAAAAATTCAAAATATGGTTGACTAAAACTCCTTTCTCCAACAGATACAACGCCAAGAGGCGACACTGGAGAAGAACAAAGCTCGGATTGTAAGTTCCTCGCCCTCTCCGACAAAGAATCCTCTTCGATCAGATGGTCGCATTTTCAACTCAAATTATTTATCGCGTGTTCACGTGATGGGATCACGCGTGAGCGTGTCATGTGATCAAACTGGGTTCCGTTTTATCGATATTGTTTAAAACACACGTGTTTCATTGTCTTTCATCCCTATGCATTATTGCCTCCAACTTGCCGCTTGCACCCTACCGAATAGTTGAGAGATGTACACAGTGCCAGAAATCCAGAAATTATAATAAAATTTCTAAAAACCTACTATTCACACTGTTTTATTTTAAACAAACTGCGACTTACCAATTGTTCCACTGTAGCCATGAGGGTAGCTGTGTATGGAGGTAAAGGTGCGCTGGGCAGCACTCTCGTCAACCACTTCAAGAGCAAAGACTGGTGGGTGTGCAGTATCGACTTGAGGGAGAACCCTGAGGCTGATGTCAATGTGGTTGTAAAAGGAGCTACTCTTGAAGAACAAGCTGCCCATGTGGGTAATTTATATTATAAAATATAATCTGAGACATTCATTCTTACTTTTCACTTAATTTTTACCTTCTGTTTTTTATCATGACTGCGAGGTACTGATACTAAATAAAAAAACGTAATTTTAATTGCTAATGCTACCTTACTGAAGTTACTACAGCTACAATTGTAAGTGTCCAGGTTGCTTACATAACACTCCACCAGGTAAACAAGGAAGTAACTACCTTGGTAACTGAAAAGTTAG
>JH153449.1:11353-31270 GCA_000226015.1 Mnemiopsis leidyi | reverse complement strand
TACTGGCTTGTCACGTGGTGTACACGTGGTATCATTTCTGCGCATAAACTGGCACGTGACATGTCACATGCTTTCAGGTTGCGTGAGAGTTGGCTGTGTGCCCAGTTCTTTACCCCTCGCGACAATTTTATTTTGGTAATCGTTTTTTGATCCGCCTTGAACTTTGTAAAATCCGACATAGCAGCTGTGACTTCAATTATGTGATAATCTTTGTTTCAATGCATATTGATATCGTGATTTCGGTAATTAAATGCACACGAGTAGAAATTGCTTTTTCAACGACTGCTGCTAAAACTTTATTTATTTAATTTTGAGACGAGATGACGATATCTTGTACAAAAACTGAATGAAACTAACGCAACTAACTGTGAAAACAATAGGAGAAAGTGTGAAGTAATACGACACAACTGTGAAAATAATAGCAAAAGTGTGAGGTAATACGGCTATAAGTGTGATGTAACACGAAAAAAGGTGATGTAATACGAAAAAAGGTGATGTAATACGACAAAAATGTGCAAATACAACGTTTTACTCAACCGGTATAATAGCATCACGCGGTAAATAATATAACCTCTTTCCCGCAGTATTTGGACTAGTGTAATCAGTGCTAACGTAGCTGCTAAACATCTCAAAGAAGGAGGTCTACTAACCCTCACAGGAGCGGAACCGTGTCTCGAGGTAGGTTGTTCTACAAAGCCGATAACCGTCAAATTACAGTGACCTGTGACTTATCTCTCATTTTATACTCCTGTCTTTTCTAACAATTTCCTGACTGATTTAAATGTTACTTTTCTCTGTATGACTAAGAAGTGCGATCTTTTAGGGAACTTTCTACTCAAAAGAATTTCGAACAGACACGTTCGTACTTTTAATTCATTTTCAATAAATGTAGTGTTGTTTGTGTTGAAATAGTTTTAAAACTATTGGGAATGAATACGAAGGTGTATCGCGAAATTATTTCGATTAAAAAGTTCCCTAAAAGATCGCATTTCTTACTCATACAGAGAAAAGTAACATTTAAATCAGAACTGCTATGAGACAAAATAACTAACCGCTGCTACTAAAAATAACTTCCCTTCACTTACAACCCCTCTTTGGCAGGGTACACACTTCATGATTGGGTACGGTCTGTCTAAAGCTGCGGTACACCAACTTACCGCATCTCTAGCTCAGAAAGGGGGCGGTCTCCCTGAAGGTGCGGTAGTGCAGTGTATCCTCCCTAAAACTCTGGATACTCCCATGAACCGCAAGTTCATGGCTAATGCTGGTAGGTAGAAGTGTAATTCCCTGGTTTGGTCTCTAGGTCAACTTTCTCCAAATTGAAATGTTACTATTTATCCGAGACCTGGTTTAATCTGGTACTGTTAGTTTAAATGAAATACCTTGTTTACACTTACACTATATCTAGAATAACTCGCTAATATATTTGTTTCAGATTTCACAACCTGGACTCCAATGTCCTACATATCTGAGATGTTTACCAAGTGGACTGAGGATCCTTCTTCCAGACATCCCAACGGAGCTTTAGTTAAAATCCTTACTGAGAACAGTGAAACTAAGGAAACAGTTGTGTAAATGATAGGATGATACCATATTACAACATCTAGGAGTTATTTATCTGCTTTAATAAGCAGTTCATTTTCAAGTCGAAGATTTGCCAAGATTTTGGAAACTTCTAGTTTTAAGAAACCTAGTTGTTGAGTTTTTATCGCGGAAAGACTTGAAAATTTTTAGTGTCCATCGGTATAGCTATTTCCACTTCAAAATAATACCGTTTTCCTTTTCAAGTTTACATTTCGGAATTCATTGCTTTCTATAATTATTATTTGATGTGTATATATAATCGTTCTTCTGCATTTGGGGACTAATTGGAAGGATTTTCAAAGCCCGCCCCGATTTGGGCCCAAATTTGGACATTCTACAAGTTTTTTGTCAATCCAAAAAACTCGTGGAATGTCTTTTTCAGATCTGTTGATATGAATTGAGAAAAGCTATGTTTTAGTTGTAATTTATTTTATAAGCTTTGTTCCTTATTTATATCGTGCTTTAAATGATATTTTTACTTACGAATGTATTATACAAATTTTACTGCCGTTGCAGATAAAAAGTTTTCTCATTTTGCATTTATTGTTCACAATTCTACAATTAGAAAAAGTTAAATCTTGAATGTCAATTTTGTGTCCAATAACGACATAACTATTTATCATTTAGTCCTAGAAAATTAACGTTATAAACTGACTCTCTTAGCAAGGCGAGATGCAGCCTACCAAGCTCTTCGCAAAGGGTATTGTTACTGGATACAGACGTGGACTTAGGAACCAAGACAGCTCTATCTCCCTCCTCAAAATCGAAGGTTAGATCACTCCCTACCTTAATAAATTACACAGACCCGGATTTCATTTTCTGTAATACGATGCTCGCTAAAATATGTGAGTGTAAGCTGCAGCAGGTCTCAATACCCGCCGTGTAACTAAGGGATTTTGGCGGGAAATGTGAATCACGTACCTCAACCTACGCTATTTGCAGGTGTTGACGCTAAAGCCGACACAGAGTTTTACCATGGCAAGCGAGTAGCCTATATCTACAGAGGACAGAAATCCAGGAAGAACAAGATCACAAAACGGGAAACCAAATTGAGGGTAATCTGGGGAAAGATCAGGAGAGCTCACGGATCGAGTGGACTTGTCAGAGCCTCTTTTAGAACAAACTTGCCGCCAAAAGCCATCGGAGCCACCGTTAGAGTTATGTTGTACCCATCAAGAGTTTAATTTAAATGTTTTTATTTAATTGACGAGTTTTCTTTGTTTCTTTAAATGTGGAACGGTGGGGCGATCTTAACCTATAACGTCACCTCGCCAGTAACACGTGTTGAAACGAAAATTAGGTGGTTTAGCGCACACGCGGCGGAGTTGCACTTTTGATAAGTTAGGTCACTTACCATCAAGATTGGGAAATTTTACGACGCGCACGTACGTACTTGGTCATTCAGTGTTGGAACAAAGCCATGTGCAAGTGTCTGGAACTGTCCAGTTTTACCTATATTTGAGTGAAGTTGATGTGAAAGTAGAATCAGAGTGATAATAAATTGGTAACATGTTTATGTTAGATTTATTAGCGACTAAAGTCTTGTTACCGGGCGCTGCGTGGTTCTCTCCGGTTCCCTACAAAGACTGAGGTCCACAGACAAACATATTGTTAAACTGCTTGAAGCATGATAGTATGAACCATGGACGTACAAAAGATCTGGAGGAATAATAAAATGAACGAAACCAGTCAGTCGATATCAACATTTAAAACAGTGATGGATGCTGTCGTACAGCATGATGTATCAACTCAACCGTACTTTTCCGGGTCTAAGAAAACGTAACAGTCATGTAGGGATTGACTGCTATAAGATATTTCACATACCGTACATGTCTGGAATCTGGATAGGGAAAATCGACATTTTGAATTATGCCAAGAATCACCCACCAAACTTATTTAGTATTTACGTCTTACTGAATGATACATGTGAAATTATGAAAACAATTTTTAAGAAACTATGATCTGTATTCATATTCTTACTGTTTTATGGTTAACTATGTGGTGGCACACCAGCAAACGAGTCATTTTTCGTCCATCAAGTTTCGTCTAGTATCCACTAACCCCCAGAAATAACGAAACGTACGTACGTGCAATGCGCGCGACAAGATTAAAGCCGCGCGCACGTGATTTGTTATTGCTCTGTCGTAGCGTCGTTCGTTTTCAGTATGTAAATATATAATCTGTGACCGACTGTGGGACAAACTATCTCTTCTTAATGTAGAGTCAGGAGGAAATCATGATTCTGTCATGACTCATCTGATTGAACTGGAATGAAAGCAGAATTCGATGTCGTCAGTTATAACGAGATCGCGATAACTTTGTCGTGACTTTTTATCAAGCTAAGTTGAATCTGAAGTTTTATTTTATGTGTTACAAGGGAGACCAAGATATTGTGACGGAATAATCGTCTTGAGAAAATGGTAATAAATTCAAGCACCCTAAATAAAAACATAAGGTTACCAATTTTTAGGGTTTGAATATTTACGTCTTAAAGAGTGAATCATGCAATTTTCTTATCCTGAATGCCAAAATTTGACATTTTTAATTTAAACGATTTAGATAATTCTGGCTCATGTTATTCAACTCTTATCTATTGAAAGTCATCTTGATCACATAACAAAGTAGTAACTGGTGTCTGCTTATTCAATTAAAATGTGATAAAAGAGTGTAACTAAACTTACATTTCGTAATAAATAAAACTAAAATATTCATTCTGCTTACTCTTCATTTAAGACTAAAATGTGATTTGGACAGTACTATGATACAAGAGTACGTGATAAACGGTTGGATATATTCCACTCTATGAAAAAATCAAGATTCAGCCCTCTCAATTATCAAACAGTGATCTAAAAGAAAGAGTCAATAAAGTACACAGTTTCTATCAATACAAGACCTAGTGTAAATTACACGGCATTACAAACAGGAAATACACAACTTTACATCCATGTTATAAATTATTTCTCATAAGTGAGTTCAGTTACTCATGAAGCTAAAACTAGACTGCATAACGGGTCACATCAAATTATTCGATTTCCTCATTTTCTCCTCATCTTTTCTGACAACCCACGTTTCAATCATTTAGTTTTGCTGGCACATCAACACGGCAAACTCAACCATCTTTAAAATTCCTGGACTCGCAACCGAGCTATATCGAGTCTGAGTCCCGCAGATTTCTTCAACACGCGCCTCTACAGCACCAGAGTCCCTGGCGTAGGAAAAGTTGTGGCTAAAACAAAGTTATGTGCGATCAGCTAAAGATCGACACATTGCGGTGTGTGCTAGAAGTTGAAGCCAGACAGGTCTATTCGTATCTCCCTGTCCTTGTCGTCGATAACTTCCGCCGTTTTACAGATGGGACAAACTCCGGTCTCCATGAGCTTGCACGCGCACGTGGAGTGTAGCTTGTGTCCGCACAGGAGTTGAGTTGCCTGCAGATGGGAGGATTTTATTCTATAGTTTGTATAGTGAGACTTTTTATTTATTTCTATTGAGATTTAAGTGATAAACCTCTCCATTGATCACTGTGTGGATGACTGAATGTTTTAAAGTGCGGAAAAGCAATGTTCCGTGAGACGTAACAGTAGTGATGGCTTGGCATGGTTTTGCAGTGCAACAAAGGCACACAAAGACACGTGACAAAGGTATAAGAATGCCCACCATTGTATCAATCAGCATCAATCAGCATCATCGATACTCATCTTATTATCAGTATAGCACGTGATAGGATATGAAGGAAGCTGTGTTAATGCTGGCACTTAATACTTTCCTGGACAGTCCTACCTTCTACACGTATCAGCCATAGAATTACATACATAATACGTTATTTATCAGGGTTTTTATCAATCATTTACGTGATGTTACTGTAGAAGTTTAGAAGGGTGGTGCTAACAATAATGGTTGGTACAATTTACCGCAGAACAATATTGTCGTCATTCTATTCAGTTATAATTACTGGTTGAGAAAATTGACGACTGACAATTACAGAAGTTGCGTCACCAGATGGCAGAACTGAAAGAGAGTGTCATGTGACGGAAAGTGTAACGTAAAAGATTTTAACGTGATAAAGAGAGTCACGTTATAGAAAGCTACGAGATACTGGGATAGTTGGAAATTTCCATAGCAACTATGTCGGAGACATGTGTTGAGATACACCGTGAATAGGATTGAGACAAAATTTCCGGGGGTGAGACTGCTGACTGCTGCAACTAAGAATATGTTAGGAGGGCTATTGTTTTAAAATATGGTGTTTGTCAGCAGCTGTCAGGCAAGGTTATCATAACTTGTAAAGGTTATTGTACGGGGCAATTTAAAATGACTACTAAGATCTAAGAGAGACATCATTTGTCTCAATACGAAGATATCTAGACGTCAGCAAACATGTGATTGTATCAGTGAAAACACCGCATATCCACCCTCCAATTAAACTGCACTTGACGGTTAGATGGTACATATTATCAGTGAAATGGTACATATTATCAGTGAAAACACCGCATGTCTACCCTCCAATTAAACTGCACTTGACGGTTAAATGTGGGTTTGGTTAGCACTATAAACCGTCCAGTAATTCCAGAAATTGACGGAGAAGTCAATACAGAATGTGTGAAAGTTATTCAAGTAGGTAAGCGTGATGAATTGTATGAAATGGAATGTAAAACATACCAGAAATGTACATTGTATTATCATCAAGTCTATCACCTGTATTATGTTTGTAATGTGCTGGATAAGTCTGTAACTAGATAAGTCTTGGGTACATTGTATGTGATCCCTGTCTCTACAAACTACACAGTAACTCTACAACTCCCTAATTATGGTGGTCTGCTTCAGTGTCAAGTGTCAACTGTGTAACAACAAATAGTTAAGGGCGTGAAATATTGCGCTTATTCTAAGGACCTAGAAGGGGTACAATCTTGCGTAACTGTAAAGAAGAGAGCTTTCACGACTTCTTGGCTCCAGATAGAATTTTTAACATTGAGATAATCAACTGACGATGTGACAGTGGTACATATTCTACACATAAAACGAACATTTCGTTAGTTTTGGGCGTGCCATTGCTGATTTACGATAGCTGTACGTGTCATGCAGGAAAAGTGTGTATTGCACGTGTGAAGGTGAACGTGCCAACTATATTTGTGAATTACTGAAATTCCGCACGTTATTACATACATTGTAACAACTAATAGCTTTAAAAGTACTGGCTGTAATCCAGGAAATAGCAACAAATAAAAAAACGGGTAAAAAAGTTTCGCTGTAAAGTTGTAACCAAATTAAGGAACTTGAGCTGACCTCTTCGTCTTTCTGCCAGGGTTTCTCGCAACAACACTTCGTATGCAATTCATGTCCTTGTAACTTTACCACTGAAAGTGAAATCTTAGTAACAAAGGAATGTATGATATAGGAGATTTTATCTTATCTTTAACTTTTTTTAATAGTTATTTCATACTGGTAACAGTATTGTTGGCTTGGCATTGTTTTACAGTGCAACAAAGGCACACAAATTCACATGACAAAGATAAATCAATACCCACCATTGTATCAATCAGCATCAATCAGCATCATCGATACTCATCTTATTATCAGTATTGCATGTGATATGAAAGTAGCTGTGTAAATGCTGCTTTATACTTTTCGAACGAAAGTTTTGCCATAGGTAATTGGTCATCCACAAAATATTTGAGCTCTGAAACTCATAAGTTGTCGGATATGTTGACTTACAAAAATCAGGGACTATTTCAGGTTTCCCAATTTAATATTTGTACACTTTGTTTCCCAAATTGGTGGAAACATCACATGCTCAATGCTCATTTCTCCTTGAAATTTATTTGTTTATCGCTACACCCGCTCATCATACGATCATTTGGGAAAAAGCAGAAGTTTAAACGGCCATATTTAACCGTCAGTTAGGGTTAAACGAATAGTTGATGAGCATTTCCAAAAGTAAACCAGACCAATGGGAGTGGAAACGAGCAAACATTACTAAACAGCAAAGTTGGTAGTGATTAAGTTCGTGCCAAGAAATCTGTAAACATTACGCTTATCTTATCAGTCATGATGACGCAGCTGGTCAAGCTGCTGTTTGATACTTTAGAGAGTTACCGGCCTTGTTTTAGCATGAGCTAACATGACATACATGGTTAGTTATGGTTATTTATAGTTTACAGGATGGCATTATTTGATCAAGAAATCGCTGACAAATCGTCATCTCGACATTCCGCCTTATTTCTGAATATTTAGCGCCAGGAACCGGAAACTTAACCCTGAGTTAAAAGCATTGACCATCAACAAAACAGCTCAGCAACGAAACGATAGAAAAAGTTTCTGCTTACCAGGAAGTCTATTGAGCTCGATGTAAGAGAGAGGTTGAGGTTGAGGCACGTAATCCCTGCGGTGGTCAGGAGGGGGAGTGAGGGAGCGAGGTCGGTAGTGCATGGGCGAGGTGTCTGGACTTGCCTCCCCGATCTGGTACTCGTTGTAGGACTGGTCCGAGTACTCGCTCGATCCTCGCTGTAATTTACAGGATTTTAGGTTATTTTGTTAAATCGGTTAAATGAGTAATTTATAAATCTGGTATTCAGTAGTTTCTGAAATAAGTAAAATAAATCATTTGTCGAATAAAGCGAACTTTTGATTTTAATACAGAAAGCACATCCTGGTTGTCAAGGATATACTACATGTCAAACAGATGTTATGTCGGATCACAGAAAGTAGACACAATTAGCGTATAGTCACGTGACTGATGTCTGACTCACGTCACGACCCAAATTTAACGTCTATCAGACTAGCCAGGTGAATTGTACTCAGCAATAAGTGTAGGGTTAATGTTGTACAGTTTGTATTAGTAAATAACTTAGTGTAGAGTTAATGTTTTACAGTTTGTATTAGTAAATAACTTAGTGTAGAGTTAATGTTGTACAGTTTGTATTAGTAAATAACTTAGTGTAAAGTTAATGTTTTACAGTTTGTTTTAGTAAATAACTTAGTGTAGAGTTAATGTTTTACAGTTTGTATTAGTAAATAACTTAGTGTAGAGTTAATGTTTTACAGTTTGTTTTAGTAAATAACTTAGTGTAGAGTTAATGTTGTACAGTTTGTATTAGTAAATAACTTAGTGTAGAGTTAATGTTGTACAGTTTGTATTAGTAAATAACTTAGTGTAGAGTTAATGTTGTACAGTTTGTATTAGTAAGTAGCTGTGCTGTGTAGTAGGTAGTAGTGTTGTGTAGTTGTTATGTTTGACGTAACACTAGCTGTCCAGCTGGTACAACTAAATTAGGAAACTGTCCTCCAGACAGCGCTATCCGACTAGTTTGACATGTCACTACGTGAATGTATCTCTCTATCAGGTACAGCTAGACCTGTCTTATTTACCTGTCTCATTCTAGAACCTTCCACCTCTACCGACATAGCGGTTTACGTTATCTTAGCGGGTTCTATTTATATCCCATTTCGTCATGGCTACTGAGCTAAATTTCTGGGCGGAGCCCTGGTTTTACAGCGGCGAACATACGAACAGAAAATCTATCTTTGCAGCTCTCTTAAACTACAAATTCTAATTTTGAGACTTTGATAAACAAGATACGACAATTACACTTGCCAGTTTGCACTGATTTACAATTGTTTACACATCATATCTACATGTTGTGTGGGCAGGCAGCTCAAGATAAACATACAGCACGGATCTTCCAAACCATTTCTAATACACTAATAGGTACGACATTTTTAAGTAAAGGAATTGAATATTAGGTATTGATCGACCAATCAGTATCGCAACGGATTTAGAGCACTTTCAGTTGAACAGATCTCCTTTCCTACTTAATTTACCTGATCTTATTAAGTTTGTAATTAAAATGAGGAGAGGGAGAAATCCAGGAGGAAAATAAGAAATAAATAAATCATATTTTGTGATACGGAAAAGGAACCAAGTCAATGACCAGACCAGCTTAGTAAGGTACGGTAGCCGCAATACCTTGAGCACAGAGCTGATGTCGATATCGCTGCCTTCAAACCGAGGGTTGACAAAGACCATGCTAGGATCCGACACGACCCGCCTCCTTTTTCCATTCCTCCCACTTATCACATACAGTATCTTCTCCAGCGTGCCCAGTATCTGGACACTGGACAGTGTCCTAATTTGGGGACTAACTTCAAAGTAAAATGTCTCAGTCTTTTGAGCTGCTTTTCTAAATCCCTTTCTTTGCTGTCGTCTGAGAACTGACACCAAGGTCGACTGTGTAGAATACACTAGCTAAATTCAACCACAAAAAACCTCGCAAACAGGCCAGAAACCAAAAGCTGAATTATCACGGCACAAAGTGCAACAAATAATAAATGTGTGAAAATTTCAGCCGGGCCCGGTGAACACATAAAGCAGCTTTTTATCCGGAAATAGCTGTGCAGTGCGCGCCCAGGCGCCCGAGAATAAGTGTGCGGTGTAGCGTGTACATAGCACGTAGAAGTGGGTGGTGGAGGAGTTAAGGTAAACAGAGAGGTCTACATACAGGTATGTAGGAGGCACTGGGAGGAGTACCTACTCCACTACTTTACCCGTACAACAAAGGAGAAAATTAGAGTGACTTCCTGCTTGAGTGGTCGATATAGGGGTGTAGTAGGTCTACATCAGCCCAGGTAAGTCTATACCTGCCTTAGTAAGTTTATAGTCTACACCAGCCTGGGTAAGTATATATACCAGTCATGGTAAGTCTATACCAGCCTGTGTAAGTCTATACCAGCTTGTGTAAGTATATACCAGTCATGGTAAGTCTATACCAGCCTGGGTAAGTATAAACCAGCCTGGGAAAGTTTATACTAGCCTGGGTAAGTATAAACCAGCCTGGGAAAGTTTATACCAGCCATGTTAAGTATATACCAGCCTGGGTAAGTATATACCAGCCTGGGTAAGTATATACCAGCCTGGGTAAGTATATACCAGCCATGGTAAGTCAGATACGAGTATTGAGTATCTTGTATACGTGGAAATAATGCTCTATACGTGCTCGGTAAGACATGTAATATGAATTTAAAATACTGGAGAGGAGTCTGCACCAAACCACCGTATAAACAAAGTAGTTGCGATTATAATAATAAGAATTAAAAATTTAGGGAGGACATGGCTTATATCTGTACCAGGCGGCTTTCTAACGCAAGTACAAAAAATCATGTAAAAAACAACGACTAGACGAAAACGCACGAACGCATAACAGGGGACATATCAACATGTATCTTGTATTTTCATTCGGTTCACATAGCGCGCATGATATGCAGCATTATAAAAAATTGGATTCAAGATATGAGAAACATAAAACTCAGCTAACGCCATAAAACTCAGCAAATAGGACCGAAAGAAAAGTCAGCTCCAAGCTAATGACGCAGATGCCAAGAATGAACAAAATCGCATAGGCGAAGAAGAACTTAACAAACATAAAAAGAAGGATCCAACTTCAAAAAACACCCCAACGCCCAGAATAAGAGAAAAACACCTACTATACTTTATAGAGAATAACACCCACAATTTGTAGAGAAAAACACCTGGACAGCCAGACAGCGCCCTTACCCTGAGGTCATCCTCATACTTTCTCAGATGTGACTTTCTGTCGTTATGTCTACCGTTGAAAAAGGTGGAGGTTCTCCGAACCCAGCCCCCCAAGATCATGGCGATACAGCGTGGGACACAAACGTTACACGTGCTGAGGTCGGATGTGGAACACAGCTACAAGACGTGGGGGGTTACAAGTTACGTATCGTTTTAGGTTACACGTTACGTATCGTTACAAGTTACGTATCTTTACAAGTTACGTATCGTTATAGGTTACCCGTGACACGTTACGTATCGTGATACGTTAGACGTTGTATGTATAAATATGGTTACAGTATTGGGTGATGTCTTTGCACTCAGGCAGGAAATATTGCCCAAATACCTATACTAGGAAATCATTTCCATGATTCAAATAACATGTCCACACAAAACGAATAACAAAAAGTCGAGCTCAGATTAAACACATGGCTACATTTTGGCTGCAAAACGCGTGACACAGCGTGGAGCGAAACCGATACGACTACTTTTACTCACTATTTGGTGACAGTGCATTGCATAAAGCACTGTTTCTATATTGTATAGTGACCTGTATTATTAGGCAATGGGATTCAGCCATGGATGACATTTTTCAGGAAATTAAGCACTGACATTATTAATGAGTTTATAATACGTCTGTGTTCGTCAACTTGAACAGCCCATTGTAATGCAAGCTGGTAAACATATTTGTGAAATTTGCATCTGTGATTTTATGTGTTTCCTAAAAACAAAAGGTAAGTATGACGGTCCACATGTACATGTGAGATTCTTTCATAAACCAATCATACATATAATCTATTTGTGCGAGTCCTTTGGCTGAAACTGAAACACAATAACCTCAATAATTCCAATTACTTACGAACCATGACTCAGAATGAACTCTAAATGCTCTACAATACATTCCTCTACTATACACTGTACCCTACTATACACTGTACCCTACTATACACTGTACCCTACTATACACTGTACCCTACTATACACTGTACCCTACTATACACTGTACCCTACTATACACTGTACCCACTACGTAACATACTCACTCTGTTTCCAGGGGTCATGTAATCCGACACTCCTGCTGAGTTCTTCCTGTTGCTGCTACTCCGATCGAACAAGACCAGGGAGGTCCGCCGGATCCAGTGAGCCAGCAACATCGACTGGTATATAGCACCTATTTTGAGGCTGTGATAGCAAGGAGGTAGCCGAGCGAGCAAGCAGACAAAATGTTACGGTTTGAGGAAACGGTCGGAGACGCGTGGCGATTAGAGAAATTGTAGTGGTGGGATTTCTTTTGTTAATTCAGGCTAGACGAGCGAGAAGGGATAAAATTCGAACTGAATTATAGCAAGAACTTGTTAATAACGGCAGCTGGGAGCGGGCATATATAATTATACATGTTCGGCAGGCAGCAGCAGCCAGCAGCGACCAAGTGAAGTAATTATTGTATCTGTAAATGGGTTACGTAACTAATTAGTCGTTGAAGTGCACTGATATGTGACCGCACGTCCGACAAATCAAGGTCAATCACCGCCGAACTCCCATGGCATTAAGACGGAAATTTGAAATCACGATGCCGTAATTGTAATCATTGTGAAGTAATTTGTTCTTCGTTGGCCAGCAAGGTCCAAGGAAAGTGAGAAATCTTCTCTGTGTGAGGAAGAAGTATTTCGGAACTATGAACTAGTCGAACCTGAAGAAAAACCAACAACGGGAGAACTAGAATGAACATTAGTTACAGTTAAGAGTACAGCACGTAAATGGACTGACAGGGTCGGCAGACTGGAAACTGGAACTTCCTCATCTAGACACAACAAGTGGTTCTAAAATGACGTATTTCAGCTTTACAGCCACTTTCCTATTGCGGCTCTTAGCCGGAGAACGTTAACTATCATTAGTAAAATCGGATAAGAGAAACGGCACGTTATAGCATTAAGAAATTATCTTATCATTGTGGTTGATATAAGTAACGTTGTGGAACTGAGCGTATTGTATTGTACTTCATAGGACTCTATACTTTCTGTTTCTTTTGACAATTACTTGAACTTTGTTTCGTTTGTCTTTGAAATGAAATAATATATCATTAGCTGTTTATGAGTCAGCTGTCAGCGTTTCTTACAGGGCACTTTCACAAACGAGGTGCACCGTAAGTAAACACAAATTTTCAACCACTTAACTTAATAACATTAACCACAATACGACTTCGGACAGGATAACTTTAAACTGAGGACCGTAATCTTAACTTTTGAACTGTCAAATCATTGAAAGAAGACATAGCTAAGAGAGTGATTACACAGTAAATCCAGGGCAAGATATTAGTAATAACAAGGTAGAAGTACAATTTACTGTCGCTATTTACTCTATACGTGCAAGTGTTTAACAGGGTGGTAAGAAGCGCTGTAGATTTGTAGCAACTAACTAAAACAACATTTATCTAACACACCAACACACAGTAAGAGGCATGTGATGAGAACAAAGCCAATGATAGAGCCTGAAAGGAGGGAGACCTCCTAGCGAATGACAAAGGAAGTTATATAATACTAGTAAAGTTTTAAATGAGGAGAACTCTGCATTTACACTAAATCTAACTGGTTATAGCGTTGCTAACACATTGAACTACGAGAAATGTTAGTAAATAAAGCAGTTACTGCTGAAAGTAACTCAATATTATTATCTCAAGATGCAGGGAAATGAACGCCACACGAGTATGTGTCACGGTAATGGGGTCGACCGATAACGGAAACACGGCACATTTAAAACAAGTAGCGAAGGCGTGACAGGCGATGAACTTAGTGTAAAGAAGACTGCGTAATTTCCAGCGTTAATTACCAATTATACCGCTACTAATTGCTTTCTGATAGAGATATTTTATGCAATTAACACATGATCAACGAGTGAAATTAACTGCTTTAGACTGACGCGTCCTAATTAGACTTCAATAAATCTGGTATATTTCACCCAGCCAAACCAACCGCCATTAAATTGTTGATTAGTGACCGATCAAGAAAATTATTATCGGATCTGGATTAGTCAAATCGACAATTAGCATTTCTAATGTCTCAAAAATTTCTTGCATAAGTTAAGAGCTGTGCGATTATAACCCTCTGGAGTCTGGACCATGAAACGTCAGTGACGCTATGAATACGATTTCTGCTTATATTCTGATTTAAGTCAGCTTATTTTATCTAATAGAGCAATATTAAAATTACCCGACTTCAGGGAACTACTTTATAGTTTACATTACAACAATCACCTTTTAGGAATTTGAAAGCCAACAATTATTGACTGTAATACGGCCTGTGAAGTGTTATGAAATTTTAGTGCTACTTGGCAGCTTCAATTAAAAATCATTTTCTATGCACTGTCTGTTTCGAATAATACTTCCCTGATAGCTCGATAGATATAAATAAAATTTAACAATAGGTGAAACATGGTTGGAATCGCGGCAGCAAAATTGGAGTTGGTCAAAGAAACACGCCCAATTTGAAATTGAAACGATTGATGAAAATAGAGTAAAAGAGAAAAGCACAACGGTCGCATACCATGACCTGATGGTCAAATATTTTCGAAGCACACTTAAAAGGAATAACTTTCTAGTTCCCACAAAGCTAATTTGCGGGCTCAAGCCGACCTTTTTAACTCCAATTAAAACGATGTCTTGGTCATTAAAACCACAAAAACGGCCCGATCTGACAACACAATAAGAATATAGATTTCCACTTCCAACACCAGACAAAAAATGGGTGATATCATGCACAATCTGGAGATAAAGAAGTAGTGGCCTGTTGGGGAAGTATGAGAAAGTACTTATGATCGGGTGGGGAGCAAGCTGTGCTTTATTAACAGAGGCGATAATTGTAAACAAAAGCCAGGGCAGCCCGGCTAAGATGGTGGGTGATACAACACATAGTTATGCCAAATCGAATTTTTAGGTTCTAAATCGAATTTAGATAAAACGATTACACTGCAATTATTGCGACTGATAGATTTATGTCGTGGCTGTCAGAGCTGGCATAAGACAAAACCAAACTCAGCTGAAAAGTTAACCTGAAGTCGAAGTTTTACAGAAAACACGGCAGGGATTTTAGTATGGTCTCTCATTAATCGTAATTCGTAAAGCTGTCATGAAAACAATTCCTATATTAGGCAGTATGGGGACAAACTTTTTGTACTGTTAGTAGTAGCCGACTGTGATTAGTAAACAATTAGCGATCAAATATATCCTGCTTATTGGAAATGTAATATTACACTACCAATTAGCAAGATATATCACACAGCCTTTACTTCCGTATTCTTTACAACTGACCAATCGCATACAATTATCAGTTAACATGAAGAGACAGGTTAAAAAAGTACAATTATCAGCTACCTCAGTTGAAGAGAAAAGTTAAATATATGTACAATTATCAGTGATGATGAAGAGACAGGTTAAATAAACGTACAATTATCAGTGATGATGAAGAGACAGGTTAAATAAACTGTTCCCCAATTGTATCGAGACCGCAGTACCGATGCACTTTACATGATGTCGTGTTTAGACATGACTACAGCACCAGAGTAGGATAAAGCACTTTCACTTTATAAGGGAGGCTGTCTCAGAATATTTACAGATATTACCGCAAAAAAGGGAAGGGCACAACAAAGAAGGATGCTAAAAGGGGCTCCGCAAACTTAAACAGTCGCAAAACAATACCAAACAAAAATTTCAAATATTTAAACTCAAAACTATGGCACATGTTATATGCCACATATTTATACCACACTGTGTCCACCTGCCCCGGCTAATTACTACCGCAAAACAGTAGGTCTGTTTAGCGTCTAAAGTCTAAACGAAGCTTTAAACGTTTTCCTGAAAGCCAGGTAGGAGGTAGGAGTAGGCCGGGAGTCACGGTCCGTCACCAGGGTTATTGGATACAACTTACTCATGCCCTGATAACATCTCTCAGTAAACTGCCGTACAGTGTAAGAATGAAGTGACTGCTATCCTAATCTCCTTCAAATAATTCAAACTCGCTAATAAAGTAATAAGTAAGATAAAGAATTGAGGTATGTAAGTAATACTTCTTATAACCTGGACACTTACAATTGAGGGTCTAGAAGTAATACTTACAAAGACTGGGTACTTACAAAAAGGTTGAAAAAGCTCCAGCGGCTGCCAGCAGTAGGCTTGTGGGGATTATCTTTGGCTCCGGGAGTGCTGCCACTTTCTGCCGTGCTCTGCCGCGTTAAAATCCTCCTCTTATCTCCTGTTCCTTGCCGAGTTATCTTCCTTCGCTCTCCGTTTGATTCACGCAAAACCTTTTTATTGGAACTTTGCCACAAACAGACGTTTCGTTCAGTACTTTTTTGTCTCTTACATTTAAACTCACTAGCGTCCAGAAAAACAGACGGGAACCCCTCTTCAGTGTCTTCCCTGGTTAGCTGGGGAACCATCTTAAACATATCATCGTCCGACGATAAGTGGGGAATGGGGGTGTCGGTAGGGATCACATTTCGAGTGATCTGTTCTGCAGGAGCCACCGCCGAGTTTATGATGTTGGCTTTCTTGACCTGACCTCGGAGGTGCTGGATGCTGTTGTTGACATCGCGGACCTGGCCCTCCAAGCTGGACAAACTGTCCTGGTTACGGTGAAGGAGGTTCCAGATACTACTGAAGGTGGATCCGGTGAACTCGCTCGTGATCCGCAGGTCGAAGTGTTTAAGGAGGATCTTGCGTTTGTACTCTGTGGTGAAGTTATTGTCAGTCAGTTTGAGGTTCTGGAACTCCCGGCTAACTTGAGCAGGAGTTAGGTTGGGAAGCACTTCCAGACAGGTTAGAGGGGTCAGGCCGGCCGTCAGGGGCAACTTTGGCAGCTGCTGTGACATTGATCAGGGAACCTTTTGAGTTTTACTGAGGTGTTCCAGATTGTTTGGTGGACGACTCCAGAAAAAGTCTGGCCACCGAAATCGGGTTCAGAAACGCTTCAAGACGTAAACAGAAAACCACGTAAAAGTTGGGCTATGATAATTTTAGCACCAATCTCGCTGCTGATGCGAAAAGCCTGACGCTGTAACAATGCAATGGACACAGAATGGATCTCAATTATACAACAGACTGCTAATTCATCTGTATGTATCCGGGATTGACTTTAAATGGAGCAAATTACTTTCGCTTCGTTTGGACTTTTTTCGTATAATGGCACAATGACTTGAGATTGTAATGCCAAATGGTTGCAATTCTTTAATTCTTCCGAGTCAGTAAAGATGCTAAAGTTCTCTGTCAATGCCAACGATCGACTTTTTATGGATTTTTTGAAGAATATCTTGAGCAGAACTCCAGGCGAGTATCAAATCTCCAAGGACAGGCCTCGTTTAAGTATCAACCAAAATGGTTCTTGATCAGTTCCTCAAACTTCTTTAACATCAAATACTTACGACTTGTATTTTGCTGCAAAAAATTCAATTTTACTGCGAGTGACACAATTTTACCACCAGCAATACTAACGAACAAGCGACACTAATGATAAAGAATCAATTTCTAGCTTTTTGGTAGCGAGCATCCAATACCATTAGCACTTTGTGCCACGTGATCGGCTGATAATGGTATGAAATGATCTTATTGTTAAAATTTGAGGCTGTAAAGCAAATTGGATCGCATAAATAGTGCGGCATTAAATAGCTAACGAGTGCAACAGGCCTAGCTACCACAAATTAGAGCTGAAAGCAAGGAGACGGTCGATTTTGACGAAATCACTGACACTGATATATCGGCGGATTGTTCGAATATCAGCATTTGTACGCAGTATAATAGATCCATTATATCGCGACCACGCTAAAATATTGAGCTGTTTTGGAATGTACTCTACCCTCGTTTTTGGTGGCTGCTTGTACTATGATTTAATAATAGCATTCCAAAATCACGCAATTCAAAAAGGGTAAATTCTTTCTCAATTCTACGGACTTAACGTGGGAATTATAAAGGATGTTGGAGTAGCGACCAAACAGCCAATGGTATAATAGTTGCGACTGTCTGTTTATCAGCTTATCACAATAGATGAGGCCATTTCGACCAGAAGGTTAGGCGTAAATTGAACAGATGGCATATATGTGTACAATACAGGAAGCCGAAGACATCCAGTTTCATGGATGAAGCAGGATTTCAGCCAAGCATATGCATACCACAACATTCGCAATGTTCAGTTTAAGGAATGTTCGAAGAGATCTAAGAGATTTTGAAAAAGAAGAGGATTGGTTGCCTGGACTTAGGAAGAGAGATATAGCCAATAAGCATGAACAAGCACAGGAAAACTATGATAAAAGTTCATCGAAATATCATTCACAGCTCATAAGTTCCATCCGGGCAAATTCCTTAACACATCAACATAGAAGCTTTAATTCAAAGTGGGCTGCTGTTGTTAATGAGTAATGTCCACTTCGTTAGAATTATCATTATTTCTCAATAAAGCAGTAGAAATCATCGGAACAAAAGTTAATGCTCGCCAGAAAATAATCTCAATTACAATCACGAGTATCAGTTAATCAAGGCAATTATGGATTATAGACCAAAATGAGCTGAAAATCTCAATTCTAGGGAAGAAAAAGATTGTGTATGTCAACTCGACACTTGCTGTCTTCAAAAAAGAAGATACATATACAAGGCTACAACCCCTATTGGAATACATAAAAGTACATATGGCATGTGTATTTATAACGGATTACAAGAGGCTCTGCTGTATGAAATACGTTTATCCAAGGGCTTTGCCCATCAGATATACATAATGTTTTCATAATGGAAGTCAAGCCGTTTGAAGATGACGCGAAATAAAAAGACCAGTCCATCCTTATTGTTCTGTATAACCAACTTTTCTTCTCCAATAACCGTTTGTAGCCGTACTTATTATCCGTTCCTTAGAACGGTTGTACAAAAACATGGGTGTGAGGAGATTGACACATCACTTTAGTCATTACTGTTCGTCGGTTATCCTATCATAGCGACATGTTAATCGGAGAAAGGAGTAAGCCTTATCACAGACTTGAGCCATTGGCCAGGGTTGCATCCATTTTGGAGCCTTTCTATTGAGTAAAATTACGGAACACGATTTTATCTATAATTTGAATTAAGAGGCAGTAAATACAGGAAGGTTAATGCGTGTGAACAATATTCGCTGAGTATGGTTAAAGCACACTTTGATGTCTGCAGAAATATCAATCCGAAAAAAAGGGGATACTTAACTGGCCATCTTACCTCGATTTCGCAGTCCGGAAGAGGCGAGTAGGCGATAACTGGTGACTTGAACACCTCTGATTTGATCGTCTCCATCTCCAGGGATTTAACCGACGGATAAATAGTTGCCTATTGCCTTTACTGCCACTACGTATTTGTAAAACAATCAGACGAGCAAAAAAAACTATAGGTAAAACTATAGATAAAACCGGACTGAAATAATTCAGATTCTGAAAAAAAAAGCAAGAGACAAAACTTTCCCAATCAGATCTAAATTGCAAAATAAAATGTTCAACACTCAAACAAATGAAACACAAATTTAAACAGCTGTTACCAAGAAAAATGTCAAAACGCCGCTAAGGCAGCTTCTTTATAAGCAGCTGTTAGAACACAAACGACATGCAATCACACACACACACACAAACACACGCACGAAGTATACAGGGTCTCATAAATTATACAACTAAACTGGGTATATCGCCACAGTACTCAAAGACCCCGGCTAAAGAGAGAGAGAGAGAGGAGGGCGAGGAGAAGAAAGAGAGAGAGAGAGACAAAGACAAGAACG
>JH153449.1:0-11343 GCA_000226015.1 Mnemiopsis leidyi | reverse complement strand
AGAGAGAGAGAGAGGGGCAGGGAGAGAAAGAGAGAGAGAGAGCAAAGCAAGAACTGGCGGACCTCTGCTGCTAGGGTACCATTACCCGTACTAATGTTTTACATAACTCTCTGTCCTCGACCTTCACTTCGAATGGGAGTTAATGATCGGGCAAATGACCCATTAAATTCCAATTTGTGACAGATGAGGCGAGCTAAGAAAGATAAATTGTATTGTGACACTTATAATTATTGACGCCAAGAGCAATGGACAATGAGTTGCCTTGTAGTATACGTGGTTTAGCTACATTTGACTGAGAATATTATTTAATTTTCTTTGGGGAATATATATTTTGTTACCCCTGAGTCCTGACGAAGCTATTAGTTGCGCCCGTTTCCCATTAATAAACAAAGAGTAAAAAACCATATATTTCTTTTTCAAAACATTTTAAACAGTATTTTGTTCAACGTTGCGAATTGTTTTCTTACACTTAATCATACACATACACACTTACACAAAATTTCTTTAAAATTTCTTTATGTTTTCGAGGGGCAAATTGATATTTAGATACGAAGGAGCAGAGCACACTTATTTGAATGCAAAATAGTAAACCAGCTACAAACACAAAACTGTTTGAATATCTCCTTGACGCTGCGCCACTTCCTTTTTCACCACTTGCACTAGTCAGAAAAGTTCGAAATTAAGTTACAGAAGTAGTAGAACTTGTACAAACTTGTACGAAAAGACAAACTTGCAAATCACAAGATATGTCTTGTTCCCGTTATTATGTTGATTCTGTACATGGGGGAAAAGAAACAAACAAGCAAAATCAGACTGTTTTGTCTCCATCCCATTATTTTCTTAATAAATTTATGTTTTGTAATATTACCTGTACACCAAACATTCAATAAATTTAGAATTGAATCGAAGACATCCAATTTCGGTCGAAATATAAAGGAGTTGCGGGTTGGAGGTGACGTTTAGTAGAGTCTTAGTAGAATCCACTAAACGTTACAGTTTGTCACCAAATCGAGACAAATAGTAAACAGTGTCCTTCCACCATATTAAAAAATAACTTCTTAGTCAGTAACAGTTACGTTACTTAGTCCTGATAAGTAACTACTTAGTAAGTGACCGTAGTAAGTACAGTAAGTACTTACTGTTATGTACATACTGTTGTACTCACACTGGTCGTGCTAGTTCTAGGGTCGGTGGAGACGTGGCTCACTGGCCGACTGTTGCGATGTTCCTCCGTCCGCTCCTGCTCCATCCTCTTTTGTTCGTTCCACATTATAAACATGACTGTTCTGTTCTATAAGCATTCATAATAAACTTTACTGTTCTGTTCTATAAACATTTTGATAAACATGTTTGATTTCTCGATAGACATTTAAATTAAAAAGTTTAATTCGTTTATAAACATTTAAATGAACATGATAGTGTTGATAAATCACAGTTATAAACATCATTGTTCAGATCGACGTACACCAAGATACACAGATAGTATTTGTAAGCCTCATCAAGGGAATGCTAAACGTAACAGGTATGTGACAATTCTTTTTTTACTAAGAAAGACAGCTCACTATCTGACAGTGTCCACTAATGCCCTACACCTATTTAAGACAAATAGTCAGACTAAAGAGAGCGTTAATATCATTATGAGAAAATCTTCAAAAAATGCCAAATCGTGACTAAAATAAAGTGCACTACGTTAAATTCCCATGTTCCTGCAGAAGCTAAAATGATTTGTTGAAGAAAATAACCAAGAGAAATACAATAATTAAGCAGCCTAATGTTGTTCTTTTAACCCAGCGATTCTCCTTTAGTCAGCCTCATTAGGCTGCATTTAAAGATGACACATCCGCCTAATGGAATAACATTATACTAGTGAAGCGGCTATATTCAAGTTTGAAGTTTTTATTTGAGAATCAGGAAAAACTCCATGCTATTCTGAATTACCCAGACATCGAGTGAACCAAACTTAAGCCAGAAATGAAGCTAGAAAATCGTCCATAAACCTAGGATCCAGCTGATTGTGGTTCGAGCATGACGTCAAAACTTTCATATTGTCATTAGTTATTCACAATGAAATGTTCGGTCAATACGCTGAAACTTTGCCATCTCATTCATCGGCCATAGCTTGAAGTAGACTTCTTACATATTATGTCATAAGTTTAGCAGGTTATGCCTTTAAACGATACTTTTATATTGTAAACCGATATGCATCATGGCATTCTGCTATTTGAGGTCATGACGTAGTTTTTAAACTTCCGTATCTAAAACAGTTTCTCAGTCGATGTGGCATCGCGAAGACAAGCATTTTTATGACTTTCTGGGTGCAAGAAATTCAGAGATACTGAGTTTTTATTTTTAAATAAGCAGAATTATAGACGAGTAAAAGTCTGGAAGTTAAGAAATATCCCTGCGCTGGCTTTACTATAACCTTATCTGATCTAGTGAATAGACGTTTGAAAGAGGATTCGAGAGGATTGGAGATGCGCAACTAAAACTGAATAAAAAATTTATAAAATGAGTAGAAGTTATACAACACCAGAAATTATCCGACCTAGTTTATCACGATCATGACTTACCTGCTGATATCATATAACACTAATAGATCAAACTGATATATAATTAATATTTATCTAAATCCGCCTATCACAGTTACTTAAAATTTTGGCTACAGTTCCGTAGAATCTAGTGAAACTGCAATAATAATACTTTCAAGAAAAATCGATAAAAATCATTGATATACAAAAGTTTGAGCACAAAGTAAGAACAAAACGTATGGTTTAAAAAGGTTAACAGGGTGCACAGAGCATCGGCCCAAGTTTTTACCCAACTTCCAAATATTTGAAATAAATTTGTTGTTGTACAACATCAAGCAGCAATACAAATTCAAACTGCATTCTGCAAGATGCGACTAAATAATTCGTATCACATTAAGGAAAACGAAAACTAACAAGCATGATTCTGTTGCTCATTGCTTGTTTGATGATTCACTTTTTATGACGATATGGACATGACGATATTTGTATTTTTGCATATACTTTAAAAACTTTGACACATGCGCATATAAGTTTTCTGCCAGAATCAAAATACTTCGGATGAGAGGATTTAATTCTAATTGTTATTCGATTGGGGAGACTTCTAGATTTAGCGAAATAAATCGGTTAATTATCAAAACCAATTGAGGTATTTATTTCAATCGAGAAACGTAAGCATTCGTTTGATGATATTGGTCTTGCAAACATGAAGAGTTATTCGACTGCGTTAATTGCGACAAGCGTATTAGAAATAAAATGTTGCCTCAATATCAATATGCGCGAATCGCCGCCAAAAGACGGGTAATTTAAAAATATATAAATGTTTTTTGCTAAAGAAGAAACTCAGAAGATTTCAAATCGAAAACGCATGTAAACAAAGTCGGAGCTGAAGGGAAGGAAAAAGTGGCCAGCTTGCTTTAGAGTCGGACCATGATCCGATCCATTATCATCTGATGATAACCGACATCAAACCCATCATAGCGAAGTTGCTCATTGCTGCTAGAAAAAAATCGTAGTTTTTCGACCGAACTAAAGAAAACTACGGAAAGTTGGCACCAGAAACAAAGTGATTTACGGATAAATTAAAGGCAATAACTGTATGACAAATTCGTATGTTGTTGTCTGTTGGTTGTGGAGTGCCAGTTGTGTTCAGACTGCATGGGTTGTCTTGCGTCAACGGTTTGCAGAAAACTGATTCACCAAATTATCCAGTTGTTATCTAGTTACGAGACTCCAGTGGCGGTGTGTAATTGTTCGTAAATTGCGGGAATGTTCAGACTTCTGACATACTTCGTCGAACAAAACGTATTTGTTCAACTTTTGATGCTTCATGAATCAATTCTGGTGGCAGCACGGCAATTTCCACATCATTTCCACATGCCAGAAAGCTGTTAGACTTCATTATTGTGCCTAAATTTTATCTGCCGCGAGTCTTGCCCGTGACGATATCGAATTGAGGTAGGTAAGTTGTCATTCGATAAAACAAATCAACCTGAATCGCCTTTTCATCGGAGAGCGAAGAACAGAAGCAAAATGCACTGAAAAACAAACGGTACATCAGATATATGAGTTCCACTGAGCTTTATACTTTTTCATAACCAAAGTCAATGTAACCACTAACCATGTCGAGAAGCCAAAATGTCCATAAAAGTCCTTTTTGGATTCTTGAACACGCTATCATGTAGGTCCAAATGTGGATATTTTAGAGACAATGAGTCTTGCGTCAATCAATAACACATATCTACCCGTCTAAAAGGAAACAGAAAGCTAAAGTGAAAGAATAAAGTGACGATGAAGCGTTTCCTATTGGTACAGCGGACATTGGTAAGTAAAGATCAGTGGACCATTCATTGCTGTCACCAGAAAATATCTACGTGACACAAAGAAGACGCTGTCAAAGATCTCAACACGCGATTATCAGCCATGCTTATATGTTATCTGGCCTATTGAATCTTCCATCGGGGTCTACCAAAATCCATTGTGCCAACGTTTGGAATAATAGCTTGTCATTGTTTCTAAATGAGTCTGATTATTTTTTCTTTCGGGCCTTTTTTGGAAACTTTTTCAAGACTATTTAGGTTGGATTCCTCCTGCATGCTAAGGCAATTCCGAGCTGCTTTTAAAAAAAAATTGTTTTCAATTTAAAGAAGAAAAACTACAATTTCTAGAGCTTCACATATTCTTACCGAGCTGCTGTCAAGGAAACCGAGCTATGAGCGTTACAAAAGAAGATAATGGGCAGATAATTGATCAGCAATCACTAGAGTAAGTTTTGGAAGAAAGCTGGTTTAGACATTTAGAATGTATCCTCTCCGTTAATTGCACATAAAATGTAATGACCAGCGTATACTGTTGCGCAAGTAAGAATCCGTTAAGAATAAAAGTTGGAATGAAGAAATTTAGCTGAAAATACTAAACAAAACAATAGAATGTTGAGGTAACATACTAAACACAACAATAGAATATTGAGCTAAAAATGCTAAACACAACAATAGAATATTGAGACTAAAAATGCTAAACACAACAATAGAATATTGAGCTAAAAATACTAAACACAACAATAGAATATTGAGCTAAAAATACTAAACACAACAATTGAATATTGAGCTAAAAATAGCTAAACATAACAATAGAATATTGAGCTAAACATACTAAACACAACAATTGAATATTGAGCTAAAAATACTAAACACAACAATAGAATATTGAGCTAAACATACTAAACACAACAATAGAATATTGAGCGGTGGGAGGTTTTAGGATCTTTCCTTACACCAGGTATTGACTGGCACGAATATCAAAATTTAATAAATTTGGAAAATTTACTAAGATTTACAAAGATGACATTGAAAAATTTAAAAACAAGTAAGAGAAAGAGTGAATCATCGCCTGAGTTGTCTATTGATCAGCTTCTCAACATCAAAACGGTAACACATAAAAATGCAGTCGTCAATCTGCAATGTCATGATAAAGTATAATGATTATAAACGTAGCATGATTATAAACGTAGAGACAAGGGCGGTAAAAACGCCAACAATTATTAGTCTACTTTATATGCTGACAATAGTTTATGTGAGACTGGACAATTTATCTGAAATAAAGATATGCATTTAGCTACTTGAATATCTAGTCGTACATTATTTAACCGCAAACCCAAGATATTTTAATTGATAGGGAAGAGGCCCATATACAAAAGCACTTATACAAAAACCCATATACAAAAGCACTTAAATTGTTCAGAAGTGTCGTAAAGTTAGCATGTATGTCTTTTTGTGATATCGAAAAATCAGGTTTTGTGTACCAATTCTTGTTACCAATTTTTGTCTAACAACTTTCAACGTAAATATAATTATATTAATTTTTGTAATGTTTGTCAGATACAACATCAAACTAGACTGGGTTTGGCAACTGTAAGGGACTGAGTTTTTTTCTCCTTAGTTGTACACTAATGTATTTATGTGAACGGCAAAAATGCGCAAAACAGCGCTTAACGTGCCAAATCGATAATATATTTTCTTGATTCGTTGATTCGATTACCAGCTGCAAAGAAAAGAATGTAACATCGACAATGAATAAAGTCAATGGGAGTGGATAATAGCCCGAACAATGGCTACTGAAATTGCTCAAAATAAATTCCGTGGTTCACGTAAACAAAGGGCAGATATGTCTAGAGAAAACAAGCGCTAAAAAAACCCCGCAACTGAAATTCTCCAGACAAGGTACCAAGCTTGAGATTTTTCCCGGGTATATTAAAACAATCATAATATGACACTTAGTAAAATAATACTTAGTAGTAAAAATCATAAATATACCGAGCTTGAAATGTATCAAATTTAAATTAACCAGTAAAGGAACAAAACCTTTCTCAAGTATAATTATAATTATAGGAGACAAAAATTTTAAATTTTCAAAAATCAAAGGTAGCGCTTCTTGACTTCATGTGAAGACAACTGCAATCTTAAACGTTGAAGCTCGCCAGGGAACCCGTCTTTGAACATCGGAATTACCCGTTTTAACAAGCTGGAGTGAGACTCGGTTCTGCTGGGTTGACTCTTTAACTGCATGTGT
This sequence comes from Mnemiopsis leidyi, assembly GCA_000226015.1. Lineage (NCBI taxonomy): Eukaryota > Metazoa > Ctenophora > Tentaculata > Lobata > Bolinopsidae > Mnemiopsis > Mnemiopsis leidyi. Next base: position 4,750 of record JH153449.1, on the reverse strand, counting down.
TTTAGAGTTCATGTCTACTTCTCATGTGTTCTACTTTGCATCATGACTACTTTGCATGTGTTTTCGAGTAGAACTATTTGGTCGGCGCTGAAATAACCCGTCAACCGGGACCAGCATCATGTTGATAGTTGTGTCCGGAGCTGCTGTAGTCTGGGAGTTGCAGGACAAGTTTGGTTTTAAATAAACTTTCTATACTAAATAAGCGATAGAATAGTTCACCGGGTAAATGTGACTATGTTTTAACCTTTCTTGTTTTGTCTTCGATCCTTATCAATACCTTTTTGAGGCTTCGGCGCAAAAGAGAATAAGACGAAATACAGAAAAAACTAAGGTGCGTTGTTACAAAGAGAAGGAGATTGATTGTCCGGCTAGGTTGGAACACTCAACATTGAGCGGAGTTGCTAGTCAGGGGCTATATTTAACGAACAAGTAACCTGGGACAACAACAACAAAGACGGGGGTTTACTAAGTTACCCATGACTTCAGCTTTCACGGTGACTTGAGAACTTTGTGATCTAAGATCAATGAGTTAGGTTATGATGAAAAGATGCGCTGGTTCTCAGCCAAAAATAGCCACCTATGTTCGCTTGATTTTGCAGCGGCCGTCAGTAAGCTTGGAATGCAGGAAACGGAAATTTCTAAAACACATACAACAGCTCACTATGACCCTAGCCTGTGCCATGATAAGGAACCCTAGATCAGCATATCTAATTTTTTCCTATCTATGTAGCTTTGCTCAAATGTTCAGAACGGTTTGTAAGGATGCTATAGAGAGCCTAAAGAGCTCAAGACGCTAAACTACTCATAACTCAAAATACGCTACTCAAATTTATTTTTCGATAGAACGAAATGACGGCTAAAACAGATGCAAATACACAACAAACTGACATATATATTTAACTGATCTGAATATGTCCAGTGCAGTCATTACTCATTTGCAGTTCTCTATCTTTTGAAGCTGTACTTCACATTCCGTAGCCAACTATCTAATTGTATGAACTATTGGGGGACAAAGGAATTTATCTTGAAGCAATCATGTGCGTCGATCGAAGTCAAACATAAACTCTATAAAACAGTTTATCTAAAATAATGCACTAGAAGCCGACTAGAAGCCTAGATCGGCATTAAATAGATATCAAACTGAAGTTAATTAGAACAAGACAAACAGCGTGGATCAAACAACTGCTTGGTAAAACCATTACAATTCTCAGAACAACAGTCCACATCAGCTAAACAGTCAGTCACGAGACATGAAGTAAATTAGAAACAGGCCTGCCTTAAGCGCTGTAGCAGAAAATTAGAGGCCAGCCAAGCTTTTAAATTAGCACACTAATTTTGTCATTGCCATGGAATTTTAAGGCAATTAAGATTTCAATTGGCAAATTAAACGCCCCTCTGTTTAATGCAATAACTTGAGAGGAGGATAAATAACAAGAGAAAAAATGAGAAAACTGTTTCGATGACGATGGATTTGAAAACAATAAACTTATCTTATTAACTAAGTCACAAACCGACAGAATGTTTTACATGTTATAACAAATGATAAATATAACAATGGGAGACACCCAACGGCGAATAACGGCATCAAATCGTGTTATAGTTGTATTTATTGATTGTTCAGGTAATTAAATAGTTATTTGTATTATAACATGATACTACAATAGCTAGGATAGTAATAGGAATAAGGCATCTAAAACAAAACGAGACAAAGATCTTAACGTTTAAACAATAGCATGGCTGCTTTCTACCCCCCACTCTAACTCAGTTCATCAACTTGGGATATAAAATCACGCTGCATTCTAAAACGAGAATAGCGTACCGCTGCATTGGACACGAAAATAAAGACAGTACACGACAGATCAGTGTTAAATGTCATTTGTCATGATATTTAACGGAGCGGCACTGTGCATCATCAATAAATACCTGAGAATCATGACCTAGAGATTTGTCCGTAGATTACTGTAGAGTGGAGTTTAATTGCGCTATACATTTATACATTTGTACATTTATACATTTTTACATGGGTACCTTTAAAGCGAAACAGTCTTTTGATTATTAAGTAGAGGTTAATCGGTTTAAAACCGTCATGTATCATATTATGCGTGTTTCTGAATGAACATAATACGTCCTCTTGATCCAATAATATTGATGGACAATCTCTTTCGTAACGGATAACGTTAACTGGTTCTCTGTGCCTTGTAGGGTCGCTTGATCACGTGTCTACCAAGCTACAAGTACGCTATGTCAGTTAAATATTCATCATTGTCATTATAGTAAATAGTCACCATAGTCAATAGTCGATAGAAGTAATCTACAGTCTTCTCTAAATATGACACCATATCAAAATATTGCAAGTAAAAAAACGAACTTGTTGTCGATCCAAAAAAAGCGACACAACCATAACATCACAAAAATAAATTACGTTAAGTCACGTGACGTCACAACATTACGTTTCGTTGCTTTAACAACGACAATATCATATAAAATAAAGGCTCACCCTGACTGCCTTCTTAGAGTTTGTCTCACTGCCCCTCCTAGTATAGCACTCGTAACTTCGCGGAGGTTCGCTTAGTCTGACACCACAGTAATCGTCTATACCACGTGGAAAACCTACTTCTAGCGGTTCTCCTTCAATAAGTTCCTGAAAATACGATAGGATAGTAAAATAGATTTAATGCCGATCAATATCCAGGATTGATGATGAAACTTCAATAAGTAAGATACGATTTTTCTGTCCAACACTCGCACTAGACAAAACAAAAGTAAAACCTATCACTTACAAGCTACTGTAAAGTAACAAACTACTAAAACGAAACGCCCAAAGTCGAAGAAACTTACCCCATCATAGTGGTCCTTCATCCATTCTCTATAGAAATGCTGAAAGTAAAAACCCATGTCCAATGTCCATCTACGTCTTCCTAAAGGTGCTTTTTATAACTTTGAGTTGGACTTTGCCAGAAAAAATCGAACCAGAACGAACACTTTAGCTGCGGTTTTTGCATTATCGTAGCATTATTTGAATTATAAAACCACAGTATATTATGCGATAAATATACTGCAATTTAACAGGTTACCCCGAATTAAAAACCACGCCCAATTTATGAATACGGTCAGTTCTTGTCAGTCTGAGACGTGCGGGGAAATTTTTAAATAATTGAGCTTTCCTTATGGTTAGGAATAAAACATAGATTTGAAGTAATAGGTACTTGGCCATGATACAAAATGGTCCAAAGTAAAGCAAAGTAAGCAAAATTAAGTTCAAAAGGTTCGTCAGTAGTAGATGTTCATGTTTTTTATTTCGAAAACTTTTAAATTAATGTTAATCAAACCCAACTAAAAAGCTCATGTTTTGCCTTTCTGCATTACGTGATTTTGTCTCTTCTGGTAAAATCTAAAACTTAACGACGCTTCATTAACCAGCATAATATCATGCTACATACGGCAATACAACTAAGCAAACGCAATGTAACTCTGCGTTACGAAGAGGATCCAAACGTAATATGCCAGAATCACGATCTTTATGGTAATAAATCAGGTTGTTTAGTAGAGTTATGGCTTATAATTGATGATGGAACGAGTGTTAAATCAGTTGTCACGATCATCGATGGTAGTGAATTTGACGAAACGTATATATGGTAGTTAATGCTATCCGACCATTTCAATTATATCTACGGCATAATTTGAGCGACAGCCAAATCGCAAGAGGAGAGCAGCCAAGATTACAGGGAAATGAATTACAGCACATGATTTGACTGCGGGAATTAGAATTACTTTGGTCACCGAAATTAAAGGATTATCGTAGGACAGGCAACTATTTTCAAGATAGCTCGAAACGAAGTCTGCGATTTGGAATAATGGTAGAAAAGTTCAAATCACACCTTTGAGGAATTGGCCGACTGGGCGAATCATGTAGGGCCGCTTGTCAAATAAAAGATCAAATATCTGCATAATTATTAAATTATGACAATCGTGTCTGCCATGCCGATGGAATGTGGCAAAAGACCACTCAAAACCGGAAATTGTACCGTTGTTAAGATCCACTTGGGTACCTATTTATACCGGACCAATAAAGAGCAAGTACGGACAATGTGTGGTAATTGAGAGGTAATGTTACGATTGACAGATTGATCACAAAGCTATGATAGCAATGAAAGTACGCCTTCTTAAATCGGGGGAGGGGAATATAATTGCAGGAAGAATTGTAAAAGCCGTGATTTAAGCATACGACGAATAGCGATCTATAAGATATTTTGACTTCACATTTTCTTTAAGCTAACAAAACTGCTCTAATGTAAAAAGCGGAAAAACATATTGTAAAGCCTTATCTTGTAGCGTGTGCATATATGTAGATGCCTAGCACTTTAATACTGCTGCTAGATTGACGTCAAAACCATGATAAAGAGATAAAGATAACGATTTAGCTAATAAACCCAGAAATTAGCGAGGAAATTAATTTGGAGGCAGCTTGGGCTGGAAATAGCGCTATCTATTTGTAGATTTTTGAAATGGCCCCACAGTAGGCTTTATATCTTTTTACCAAATTGGCCAAATTCTTATATAACTGCGTTCTATCGATCTACATACTCTATTTGATAACACACATAGATAGATCTAGGAATATTTTCGTACGGTATTGCCAATTAAAGTGATTCGGCCAGTAACTTATTTTTGAGTAGCTCATTATTAGAAATTTGGGTAATTTGATACTTCGCCTACGCAAGGTTGGGGCAAGGTTGGGGCAAGGTCTTGA
>JH153448.1:0-14521 GCA_000226015.1 Mnemiopsis leidyi | reverse complement strand
TTCTCCCGTGTTCTTCCTTCCATCTCAACCTCCGAGAGTTGTTCTCCTCACTCTTCATGAACTCCTTTATTCCCCCACGTGGTGAGTTAGCTGGACTCAACTGAAAGCACAGTAGGATATTCATCTAAGTTACTTATTGGAGCCCAAAAAAAGGCTTGTTATAGCGATGTAGCTAAAATAGTTATCAGCTAAGAAATAAACCAGTATAGAGCTATATAAAACTCCTTACATTGGCGTTAAATCTAGGGAGTATGAGGGGTGGAGGAGGATGAGAAACGAGGTGCTGCTGAGGGAGACTGCTGGACAGACCTCCACTTCCGAGAAAGTGGGAGGAAGACAGGTGGTTGCCCAGGAGGGTGTTGGTCGTTGTAAGTTGGTTGCTAAGGAGGGTGTTGGTGGTTGATAGCTGGTTGTTTAACAGGGTGTTCGCGTTGGAAGAGAACAGTTTGGATGAGAAGGGGTGGCTTGGCGAGAGTTGCTGGGAGTAACGTTCGAGCAGTTGGCTGGCAAGTTGCTGCTCCAAAACTTGGGCTGAAATTGTTCGATAGTGATGGATCAGTCCAAATCAGTAAAGTAAATTCAGGTTCTTATTGTAAGTCTGAGTAAGGTCACGCTGTGATGGATACTAAAAAGAGGAAAACTTGTGCTCGCAATAGAAACTATTCTAAATAGTACTACTTACTGGCTAAATGAGATGCAGTATCCATTTTACCCATGGACACAGACGATTTTGGAGATTGTGCCGCTGACGTCATGGCGGGCTGAAGAATGTGAGAATGTGATGCGTACTAAAATAAAACCTTTAAACATAAGGCTAGAAAGTTTGAAGTCGATATAGAATTGATATGTTATTGATTGTCTGCACGGTCCTATTAGCTGAAGAAGCAACTTGACTGGGTGCCCCTAATATGAGCTTTGAAAACACAGATGACGTAGTAAAAATGTGGGGTGGAATTTGTCAAGTTTAAGTGTGTTCTTACCTGTTCGTTGTGCGGAGAGAAAGCAGAGGTGCAGCTTGGGACGGTCCAGGTGCTCCCGGGCAACGAGTTGGACGCTGAGATCATATGATTAGTTAAATAGAGCTAAGAGTAATTTGTTAATTAGAGTTCGGAATAATTGGTACAGAGAGTTGAAGCTGTGGCTACTACCTCTAAATACGAAAAGTTAAACTGCACAGCACACAGACCGAATAAAAGCGGAGGAATAATTGGCGTACTTTGGCTGCTATGAAACAAGGCCTCGCCGAGAGCCCGAGAATGTCTCAATTGCAAAAAGTACGCCAAGGCGAACTTTGTAACGGACTTATAAATTCGGCGAGGACACCCTTGAACTGACGAACGACAGCGGACCCGCAGCTTGGTGGACAGCTTGCGGCAAAATTTAGTCTACAAATTCGCCTAGCTTGCCGGCCGGCACTCGTAGTACAAGCATGTTAAAGAAAAGGGAAGGAGTCGGGAGAGCGACTGAATAATTCTATAATACCTTCAAAAGTATTCAAATGCGCGAAAATAGGTATAATAAGAAATGAAATAGGCATCGCAACTTTGATTATTTGAAAACAAATCGCAAAAGAGAACATATAGGCATGAGACAGTTTAACAGGGACGTTTAGATGCTCATGTTTTGCCGACCAGCCCACTCAAATTACCCTCCCCCAATCGAACAACCGATTCTTAACGAATAAGGTTGCATTTCAAGCACTCTCGTGACCACGAAAAGGCTAGTTCATACGCTGTTTGAATCAGGTGACGGAGGAAGATTCAATCACTTGTTCACGTGATACCTGCTGACCAATCACAATACAGCGCCAAACACCAGCTAGCCAATCAGCAATCAACATCGTGTAATCCAGAGGCAAAATCCCAGCACGGAGAAACGGTGGGAGTTAAAACTAAAGAACGGGGTCACAAGATGTTCTTAACGTTACTCTTTAATGAAGGAGAGTCGGACAAGATGCCAGCCAATGTTTGCCCAGGTCGGTAACAGGAGGACCAATCACGATTTCTTATTGGGGACACGTGAATAAGTGGTCAGTGTTTTGGTAAAACGCCTCGTCTGGAGCCCCACCTAGCTGCGAGTAATCTTAATATAGTAGCGCTGCATCATGGAATTCGAATTGGGGAATAAAATTTCAAAACAATGCCTGACCAAGGCGAATGGAGTGGCTGATTTGACAAAACAATACCCGTAGATCGGACCCTAAAAACAGTTCTCCCGGCTCAAGACGTTACAAAGAAACTGACAAAATTTTCTTCGCAAACTAAAGAAATTTAAGTCGTCTTTGAAATAAGGGCGGAGGGCAGATCACTCTAAAAATAAGAAGTTCGCCTTATTTCCCACTCTCAGTCGCGATAAATACTGAGCTTCATAGCAGGGTTGAGCTCTTAGAGCATCTTTTGTCGAATTGCTCAGCTTATAGATCTAAATTGAGCTAAACATTGTTGTTTAGTGGTCTAATAGATATAACGGCCGAGGTAATTCCGATTGTTCACTCTCATCAGTGCTCCAGATAAATAGGCCTGTGTATGCTCAGTTTCAGTAAACTGAAGTAACTCATCCAGGCGAATAAGCCCTAGTTTTCGAGTGAAAACAAGTAGATAGCGATCCACAATTTATGATACCGAAGAAAAAGGAAGTTGAAGGCTGATTTGTTAAAATTTTTTAAAATTTCTTAAAAAACTGCCCCAAGGTAAAAGGCGATTCAGCCCAAGTTTAATGAATCGAGATAATGACAATTGTTACAGAAAGTAACAGAAAATTACACATTCGACTAGGCTACATCACACTGGACGTTTTCAGGGCCACTTTTAAGGAGTATCCTGCTAAATCTGGTATTGAAGTATCAGTAACATAACAACAAGGGCTAATTTTTGCCTCGTTCCCGTTGGGCGTTGGGTTGAGCATTATCTGCATTCATGTGTGTCATTTTATGTGTCATCCAACCATAAATTACTTCACATTTAAGATTCCAATTACCAGATCAGGCGGAGATTCAGATTGAGCGATCAAGCAATATCTTTAAATAAGACAAAATATAAGACAGGTCGCAACCTCTCGCAGAGACAACCCACAAAAATAAATCACAACAGCCACTTCACAATATCTAAGACCAAATAGAAACTATTCAGGATAAGAATCACTTGCGATAAAGAGGCGAACATTTCGCTAGCATTTCGAGAATAAAACACATAAAATAAAATAATACGTTCTCTAAACGGTTCTTAAAACCGTCTGGCTGGTAAAGCCGAATCTTGTCACCAGACAAAACGATCACTTCGTCGATCGTCAATATCTAAAACTCGACGGACCTATTGCAATGGACGACGCATTCTAAAACCTCAAGCCATTTGCTAAACTCCAATTGTATCGTTGGGTTTAGTACGGAATAAGACAACGCGCCCTGGGATCGCTTATTAGATCTATAGCCATTGGCGAGGCTGTGAAACACGCACCTGACAACTATATAGTATATTACCATCACTTGATCCTTCACGATTTAATGTCCATATTATTGCGTAGATCATGATCAGTACTGCCTAACAGTTAAAATGTTCACAAAGATGAAAAATTTACCTTTAGCAATTTGTTGAAGAAGTGATGGTAGTAATTTCTCTCCCTGAAAAGTTTATAAACATGGCTAATCGTTCAAATGAAACGAATAACTGAGCGAAAAGATTTCAAGTAATAAGCAAAACATATTGGCTGATTTGGTATCATTCAATTCGTGGAGACCTTGCTCCATATGATCAGACATTAATGCGAACTAATTAAATAATTTAATTTAAAACTATTTACCGCCACAGCAGGTATGACCACATTAGAATCCTGAAGGAGAGACGTCTTGGGGGAGAAGGAGGGTGTAGTGAGGTTTGACTTTGGGGGGTGCCCTACCATCCCACCGCCACTGGCAGACGGTGTCTTGGACAACATCATCATCTAAAGGAGGGGTCGTTAGCCTTAGGGCGGTAGTGTAAATTTAAGTCAAGGATAGAGGTCTACATACAGTTAAGTTGTTAAACTTAAAGCTAAGATTAAATTGGGTAAGGCTAAGAGTAAGGCTATGAGCAAAGAAGCGCTGGTTAAACAAAAAGCAGCGAGCATGTTATTGTCTATATGGTAAGACCACACTGCACAGGCGCAGTAAAATCGATTTGAGCCGGCAGCAACTTTGTAAATTTAATTAACTGAGGGTAGTAACCGAAATAAATTTACTTGTTGACCTAGAAAATAAAGGATACTGTATGGATCATACTTATAGTAAAATTATATGAGCATCAAAGAACAGCAAAATGTCAAGGGATTCGAGATCGTAATGAAAAAGGACTTTATAAGAGCGAATGGCATTTTAGAATCAAGATCGATTTTTGAAATGATTGGAAAGATATCCTTATAATGATGCAGTGATAAGATAAATATTTAAATATTCTGAATATATCAATTTAATCATCACCATTAAAAGGAGCACAGTCGGGGTGTCGGCTTAAATTGAGTGGAATTTAAAGTTTACTGCTTATCTGCATTCTGCACCAACTGGCAACTTCAGAGATTACATTCACACAAGAGTTAAAAGAGGGAGATAATCTAGCGATAAGACATGAAACTACTAAGCCATTGACGCGGGATTACATTTTTGTTGCTAATTAGTAAGGGCGTGTTCTTCAAGGCCTAGAAAAATGCCTTGACTAGTTGATTACAAAGTAACTCGAATCTAACAGACGATTCAGCGGAAGAGTCTACATAAACAAACTCCCTCCTAGTTTGCCCAGTCAGGAGACAGAAACTGGACCACGGGACTCAATCCTCGACTTCTGATTGGCTGATAGACCTGACACGTGACATTAGTTTAAGGAACTTACTGTCACTCGGGTAGCTTACTGTATGTGAAAACTACGGCAGCGTACAAATAGAGCGGATATAATATGATGATAAAACATAACAACGTCTTGTTCAGCTAGGGGACCTACAAACATTAAAATCTTTTAGATTGATAATAATGCGATCAAATAAAGGAGAACACTAGCTGACTAGCTGCCTGGGATAGGGATCAAGGAAGGGTTGAGCATAAACAGCTTGGGTACCAACAAATTACTAATTAGGTTTAAATCACAATGCGTGCCGTTAAAACGGCCCCAGAATTATCTAATCTAATAACGGATCGATATGCCAATTGCACAGATGGCTTTAACAAACACATTTATTTACAAAGTATGTGAATGAAAATCATACAGGTGGAAAATGATCGGACGAATCTGACTCCGAACGAAGATCAAACTGAAGGGGCAGTGTGAGAACGGCGAACCAATGGGACCTCCTAGCACTCGGACACGTGATGGCAGTCAGCCAATCAAACGACGACAAACAGCAGTCCGATCAATGAGCAAAAATTTAATCCAAAACCAAACAGCTACCAAGATCAAAAGAAGTGATCCTCTGCAGATTGGAAATAAAATTTCATACATCGGATCTCTAGCACTAAATTGATGGAATTCCAACTTATCAGATGGTCTCTGTTAAAATATAATATTTTTGTCAGCGATCTTTGCCGGCCAATGAGGAGGCTGTATTCCGGACGGTAACCCAACTTGCCGTAGATAACGATTTACTCTGTTGACAGTTGGGATTACCTTGCCCGAGGTCTGGGAGAAATTAAACCCTGTCATTTGCGTAAAATTTCCAGTGATCAGTTTGGGATGAGAGGGGCAAGGATCCCCATGTTCTCAGGATGTGCGGAATGAATTCAGATCAGAGTTTGAGCATTGTGTTTGTAAGAAGGATCTGCTAATTGGATTGTTGTGATAGGGGAAAGAGAGGATACAGGAGCGAGGTGGCCCAGCCCGCTGTCCCGGTCCCGGCAACCAGAGTCGCCCGGGAAGCCACCAAACGTAGCCTAAACTCTCCTCCATTATCAACTGACACAACTTCGTCAAAATGTAGCGGATCTCCGCGCGCAGATTCACCAAGACACGTGACAACTTCCTGACTTCTTATTGGCCGATCCGGAACTGCCAGCACGATGATTGGACGAAGACTCTTCCCGATCTCACATCCGATGACAGATGGAGCTTATCAAATCCTTCCAATTAATTTTTAGATCATTCAACACGTGCGGATGCGGATGATGTAGCAATGTCGCTGTGTTGTCGAGAAGGATATATCGGGACGACCATGTGTCAATAAAGTCCCTGATACCGAATTAGCGGCACCTCGATCAGACGGTGGGAAGAGTTAAAAACTTCGGCCATCAAACTCGGAATTTGGGGAAATTCAGCAAACGCGTGTGTCACCCCAGCTAACTTTCCCTGATAACAGATGACTTTGAGTTTAATTTGGTTAAGTTTAAGTGCAATCTGCACATGTGTCATGTCCCTCCTCGCCCCTTGCCCGAGTATTTGTTGCAGCTGTGTCCCGGAGACTCAGGGGGCCTAACTCAACAATCTAGTCTCATTTAAACCGCGGCTCAGCAGCAGATCCCACTCCGCACCTGTCCCTACTTCCATCCCGGAGACTGTGAAAATCTCGGCTTGGAGGAAGTATTCGTGGTGGGGTGGGAGAGAGTGATTTCATTTCTATTTTAAACAAAGTCAGGGATGTGCAGGCGGATAGGGAGCTATGTGAGCACATGAGCACTATACAGCTGTTTTTAGGGCTGACATATTTGGGTTTTCTCAAAAACTACATCATTACACTAAAGATGGGAACAGATTTCCTTTCAGCAAAAAACAAGGTTTTTTCTCATTATTGGGGAATGGTATTTTTTGAGGAAGGTTCACAAATCTTTTGTATCCTGATGTGAAAACAATTGACCCGTGTGAAATTGGGTACGGCCAATCAATATTAAGCAACGCTCTGGCCTCTCACGTCATAATATGATGTAAACGATTTGTAACCCCTCCATCTAATTAGTGAAAATAGCGTTCTCTTTTGATGAAGTAATTCCTGATTTCAATTTTGAATCCCTCGGTTCGTAAATGCCAAAATAAGTCTGTGTTTTCGAAAATCGGGAAAAATTTCCCGGATTCCGAGAAATCGGGAATTTTCCGGGGTATCCCGGGAATCGGCAATCCGGAACATCTTAATTTGCTGAAATCAAAACAATTGATGCTGTACAGTGTACAATCTGGTGCCGCGAAAAGCAACTTTACGTTTACTGATTTATCTACGGCTACCTGCTTACTTACTCTTGTCTGCAGGAGCATTAGGTTCAGGCGTTGCCTGCTACAGGCTATCCCGACATAGGAAGCTTGCTACTTGGTGCCAATTCTGGAGTTCGATTTCAAGTCTCATAAAGTGTAATTATTAATTAAAGGAATGCTAAATCTAACTGCGATTACGCAATTAACATCATTATGGAAACTTTCTATTTGTTATTTAAAATCAAATAGTCGAACAATATAGTCAATACAGACTGTAGATCAACAAAGACTTTCAGGACAAAGTCGAAACACTAATGTAACTAATTGTAAGTTCAATTGACGAAACCAATTTGATCGCGCGCATCAATGCAACCACAGAACTATACTAAAGTTAAGTCTTTAAGTTTAGGCAAATAACGTGGTCGCGTCGGACCAGGCAGCTGCATGCGCGCATATTTTACAACACGTGCAACGTAATACTAATGTCTTAAAATAAAAGGCACGTGCGGAGATTTTTTCCTGCACTTAGCATGAAAACAACTTTTGCCCTTACTTCAAGTAACTTACTTGGAATCTGTAGCTGTTACATAGAATTTGGATACGGGATTAAACACACTCATTCATGCTAGATTAAAACTTTAAAACTTGAATCAGTAGCATGGCAGTAGATTAAAACTTGCGGGACACTGCATTACTCATTAGGAATCCTGAACTCTTGAAAAAGTCGCTATTCACTCAGGAACAGTTGAAACACGGCGAGGTGAGGCGAATAAAGAGCTAGCCGTCGACGTTATTTAGGAAATTTGGAGACAAAGAAAGAAGGAACTGATAGTAGTATGGGACATAAAAGTAACGTCGGCAAATCAGGAGGATGCTTTATTAGACTTACAGTTACCGTCACTAAATTCTTATAGTTATAGTCATGGGTCATGGCTTAAGCTTGTTACCAATAATATAGACTTAGGAAGAATTGCTGACTCAGCTTAAGCTAAGACAAAAGCTAATAGTAACAGAGAGAAATCTAGAAATGAAGCCGATGGGACATTTTAAATTTAAAATGCTATGGGAGAATTGCGAGTATCATTGATCAAGGATCATCCTACCGAATACCCTCATCAAGATTGGGGAGAAGACCCGCTGGACCAATCAGGTGTCCCCTTCTGAGTCACATGACATTGAGAGGTTCACAATTATGATCCCCACTGCAGTACTCGCCCCCACGTGATCTCTATACCCGATAAGTAGTGCGTCCTCGCCCGTAGCGCCATGATGCCTGGTCAATAGAAATAACGAACTTGAAAATAAACTATCGCCCACTTAAACTGCGACCTTTTGTCTTTTTCTCTCCCTCGTTGAACTATCAGGGAGTGATACGCAGGGATAAGCAGTTGCACCGATAGTTGAGTATTTCCAGTACTCGTGGTGCTTCCTCATTGTTCCAACTTTCTTGATATTATTTGGAAACTGGAGGTCGAACATGGACCTAGACCCAACAATGAGAAATAGACATGAGGATAAATGCACGTTGCTCGTTGGGAGTGCCGCATGATTCCCCAGCTGATTGACCTCATATCCACGAATCCGACCAGCAGAGAGAGATAGAGAGAGAGGTTTCTCTTACTGGATTTCTACCGTTTATTATTGAATGTTAGTTGGTCCAATCAAAAATTGAGGGGTGGATCAAGTCATCGTCATAAGTTGAGGTAACACCAAGAAATCTTGTTTGTAAGTAATTACTGTCAGACAGGAAGGTAGTTTGGATTTTGGTTAAAGAGGAAGAGGCACTAAGTAAATTCGAAAGTAAATTCTTGAAACCGCAAATGGACTTTAATTTCGTAGAATGCTATCGTTTTAACCGCACCATAAGGAACACGCAGCTGCCAAGTAAACGTCAATTCGCAAAACGCCCAGCTCTGACAGGCCCAGTCGGGCTTCAAAGAAAATTGGATTCAAATCAGTCCGGCAACTCCATAACTATGAAATCTCCGCCATTTGGCCGGCAACGGGAATATACTTTCATAATGCACCTATTCTCCTATTGAATTGGACGTGCGGATTCACAATTCAGACACCTTCCATGCGTTGATGAGTTACACTACAAAGTAACAACAATTCGAGGATAAAACAAAATGAGGCCTGGCCCGTTTTCGTTTTTGGGAGGTGTACACTGTACACTGGTCACTGGATGTGACGGTTGGTCACTTTGGCTTAGCGTAAGAACATGTGATTGCTGTAATTGAACTTGAAGCAGAAACTCACCAATCAAAATAACTTTCCGAGAATTCAATATAAGCAGTAAATTTTTGTCCACCAGATATAGATGAAACGACATGAAGGCTGTTTTGAGCGGTCACTTTTTCACTTTCGCAAATTTCACTCTGGGAGAATAAAATCTTATTAAGATCCTGTAATAAGTTGGTAATGTAAAGCTATTAAAACAACTAATGCGCAAAAATTGACGCTGAAAAAGGTAATAATAATATTACAATTTGTTTTGCTTCTTGCTTTAAAAGTTCGTTCATGTTGTTTACCTCTGTTCCATATGGAATTTTAGCGCATATCTTGCAATTCTCTTGGCGACACATCCATTTGAAGATCGCATAATCTTGCTGGCTCTACACAATGAACAAGAATACAAGTATAAATGTAGATCCAAAGCGTCCATTCCATATACCATTACCAGCTACTGTGAATTAGACGGGTAGTTACTTGATTTATGATTATTCGTTGTGAGTTAATAACAGTATAACTATAAGGAAGCAAGAAAGATTGTCATTCAAATCCCGATAAACCTATCATATCAAATATCCAGATTTCTCAGAATCGAGAAATTGGCGGTATAATTTATTGATATAACATGAATCAAATTAAAAACCATATATTATAACGATTAATTCAATTTTGATAACATTTTACCCGCGTCAGGTGTGGGAAAACACGCGGAGAAAACGATTTTCATTAAAGCGACGAAACTGGACAGCTTCTTAGCTTCATCTCAACGGGAACCCAAAAGAATTTATGCAAGGTTTTTACAGGCTCGACCATAACGTATAAAAACTAAAAAGAAAGTTAAAACACAATTGTTTTACACATATTCACAGTACTGACTACTGGTTTTACTAATAATCACAACGCCTCAATACAAGTTGTAACATACCCAAACAGAACGTATCTGGATACAATCGATATTCAAGTATTGAGCTAGTCTTCGAGATCGAGCGACATGAACAAAATATTGTATAACGACCTATATTCAATTCACAGCAGATAATAAAACTATACCGATATGGTGTTTTTAGACATTGCAGCAGCATGTTTATTGTTTAGCTTACAATATACACAGAAACAATATACACAGATACAATATACACAGATACAATCGCAAACTTTAAATTGAAGTTAGAATTGTAAATTCTCGCTAAAATCAATGAAGCCTCATTAAATATGAACATATTAAATTTTCGATGGAAGCATCTAGCGAATTCAATCCCAGCATCAAGTTAATTTAATCTTTAAATTGACCTAAAGTTAACGCTGCAATCCAGGAGATTCTTGAAAAGAGCAAGAATAATGCAGAAAGGGAGTCCGACACTTATGTTCATCTGGCTATCTGGCTAAATTTTCATGACTGTCACCATCATGACTGCTTTTTACGGCTTGACTGGCCACTTTCAGCACGAGCTGAAGTTCGCTTTTATCGATCCGTCCGTTTCCGTCTGAGGACGATTCAGATAAGACGTCAGACAAAATCTTTCATCAAAGTTGTATATCATAAAACTATTGCAAGAAGGAAACACACGCTTAAAAAGCAAAAAAAACTTTAGACAGCAGATATTATATAGAAATTGTGTTTGAAGAGAAGCAGATATTATATCAGGGGCGTAGCTAGGATTTTTGGAAGGGGGATCCCGCATAGACAAACGGAGCAAGCTTGTGATGTAAGGGCAAATAAGCGAGCGCGTTAGAGCAGGGGTCTTGGGGCGCAGCCCCCAGCGGGATCCTGGGGCGACCCCCCTTGTGGGGTGCTAGGCAACAAAGCCCTCGAAAAAGTTTTAGGAAATTTGGACTCCGGGAGGCAATTTCACAATTAACAAATGCAAATGGTTTGATAGGTCACCTATCATAGGTGTCAGTCACTGCTTTCTCCAGGCAAAAACATTGCCATTCTTAATGCTGTAACAATTCAGATATAAGGTTAAGTCTCAATTATGAAATTTTGTAATTCAATCAATCATAGAACAAAAAAGAGCCTTTCATAGAAATAGAGTTAATTTGATAGCAGCTTAAAGCTCGAATCATTGGGAAAATGCTCGATATAAGAAATAAAAGTGATATGAACTTTTAGAATGATAATTGCAAATACGATAAAGAGCTACATAGATCAGACTTACAGTCGTATTTACTTATTAACTTAGATGCCAGATGGATCCCTGTCTAATACTGACCAGCCTTCAAATTTGTTCTAAATTTTCATTTTATAAGGGGGATCCTTGGATCCTATGGCTCCCCCTGGCTACGCCCCTGTATTATATAGATTTTGTGTTTAAAAAGAAGCACTAAGCAGATATTATATAGATTTTGTGTTTGAAGAGAAGCAGTTATTATATAGATTTTGTGTTTAAGGAGAAGCAGATATTATGTAGATTTATATATATATAGTGTAAAAAGATTTAACCTGAATCACAAACAGCCAGAACAGCTTTCCGTACGCGCTGCAGCTCGTGAGCACTGATCTCACCGCCGTGACGTCGCATCATGTCACTGATCAGAGCGAACAGGGCAGATTCACTGTCTATAAAACCCTGACCTGTTTTATCGTAGTGATTGAAGAGAGTATCGAACTCTTCGTTCCCCATCACGTCCACGTGTGACAACTGCAGAGAGTTCTTGAAGGGCGGGTGTTTTGAAAGTTTTAATTTCTTAAATATAATATTGACATAAAATTTAAAAATTGAAGAATTGAATCTCGCAAGTTATATCGTGAGTCCTTTGCGAGAATGATTAACGAGAAAGAATAAACAAATAACATTAGAAATGGGTGAAAGCGTCATATAGTTTGATGAGTGGATTCAATTGTGATCCTTATCGGCATTGGCTACCTTTGGATCCACTATAATTGGATCAACAGATTCACTCGACTTCAATACTCCCTTCACAATCACCACTCAGAGTGAATGGATCATTTGGAATTTGCATGGCGACAATGGCGCAAATGGCGACAATGATGACAATGGCGACAATGATGACAATGGCGACGATGATGACAATGGCAACAGAGGTGTAAACTCTGCGCAGTGAAAAATGGGTATGTGGGGAAAACGGTCAAAACCCTCAGTCAACATGTGAATGGATACGGTAGTGAATACTATGGGATTTTAGAAACTAGTAAGAGAGGCCATTTTCAGAGCCATAGTGGTTTTGATAATGAGAACGTCTTGGGAGCGCATTTATTTTAAGTTCACAATTTGAAGGAAAGATGCAATTTTAATGAGAGCTTTTATTTTTATATTTTGTGTTCCACATCTCCTGATAGTATCAGATAGTCAGAGCAATTTTACCTAAATAAACGAAAAACACCTTATCCCTTCGGCTTCAACAACGTCAATTCTACTTCAAGGAGTTGAAGAAGTTTTAATACATTTTATATTCATGTAGACTTAATTTTTATACAAACAGATTACATTTATGGATATGTTTTGTATGACTTTAGACCTTTGATAATTGCTGTCCATATATATATATACTTTTCGATTATTTTAGATTTAATCAAAACCATTTAGATTTAATCAAAACTATTTTAGATTTAATCAGTCACCATGATCGGTGACTTAAGTGATAATGGCGCCATCGTCGCCATTTGCACCATTTACGCTATTTTCGCCACATGTACCATCACCATTTCGCCACATGTACCATCATCATTTGCACTATTTACAACATAACCAATTCACCATTGGGACGTCCATTGATCGTTCAACTGAATGAACCGGCCATTGGCGCCTGCAATGGCACCAATTACCACACAAACCAAACTATATGACCCTTTCGCCAAGGAATGAATTAGGCAAGGTTGAGTGAGCACGGTTTACTTACATTACCGAATATTGAATCCTCGACATCTAAAATGCAGTAAAGCTCATTCATTGAAAGTTGTCCATCGTTGTTTTCATCGTATGTCATAAAGAGTTGTTGAACAGCTTGATTGACCACTTCGTTCGAAACTGCACCCTTTTCTGAGAACTATGGTTTTACCCAATGAATCAGAAGATTTTATGATGTCTATGTCGAAGCAACGATTATTCATTGTTAAGTACTTAAGTAGTTTGAGCGGACCGACTTAAAGCCGGGTTATTCTATTTTACTAAAACTGATCACAAAGTAGCCACCTAAGCACGCGGTATCATTTACAATAAACTTATAAACTTTATAACAGAAACTATGAACAAGAAATTGTTTGAAGAATCGGCTTTGTATGGAGAAAATTTTCATTGAACAGATTTTGATTCATGGGTAAGAAATTTAAAGAAAAGCTAGTATAATCCGGCAATGGCGAGAGACAATTTCTCCATGCACATCATTACAGAATTGCACCATGCGTACGTTAAAACAAGATAAAAGATTCGGCGTTCGAGCTTCTCATTGATTAGGATCCTGGCAGTTTTTACTTCCACCAAAAACTTATGAGAATGTTTAACACAGAGAATTTGACAGAGAATTTGAAGATATGTAATAGCAATTAGCACTGATCTAGCTAGGCATTGATGATCGATCTAGCTCGGTTAAAAACATGTGACATGACATGACGGCGCGCGCGCAGTAAGATAATGTCACAGTAAGTTGCGAACGGCTAAACTTTTCATGCAACTAAGTTATTGCGCCTTCCAGTCCCTATAGATGTATTTCTCAAATGGCACCAACTATCCACAACAAGTTAGATTGGCACCAGCTATCCATACTCCATAGGGAACTTTTTGGAGCCAAAACCACTTTTAATGATACCAGATGGGTAGAACTAGTCAAGACCTCGGTCTACAATGACTTTGGGACAAATCAGCCGAATGTCACACTTGTGACGTCACATATGTGACAAAATGTGACGTTTTCAAAACATGCTCAGATCGGGCCGAAATTGGTCGCATTCGTTCGGTATTGATGCCAGTAGTAATCCTACAAAGTTTGGAGAGGATTGGCCGTCTGGAAGTGTGATAAATCTGGGCGTGGTCTTAAAATGGAACCACTTATCCATAGAAATTGGAACCACTATCCACAAGTGTGATATTTGGCCGATTCGTCCCAAAGTGAGTGAAGATCGAGGTCTTGATTTGTTCTACCCATCTGGTATCATAAAAAGTGGTTTTGGCTCGAAAAAATGCCCTATGGATAGCTGG
>JH153446.1:31667-50106 GCA_000226015.1 Mnemiopsis leidyi | reverse complement strand
AGGGGGGAGGGGGGTAAAAATTACCGAAAATTTGCTGACGTCATATGTGAACGACCCCTTAAGATGTAAATGATATTCGGCCTTGTCAGGTTTTGTTTTATACATGTTGCCCGATACTTATTTACAGATCGTTAAAATCTACAGCTGGCACCCAAATATACTTTTTGGTTGAGTCGTTTTACTTTTCTTATACGGTTTAGTTTGTATAGTTTTTACCTATTTCTCCAGCGTCGATCTATATTGCTTGTAGAATGTAGATGCTGAAGTCGCTGAACCAATGTCATCAACATAACTGTGGCTGTCGCAGACTTGAAACCTTCACCTTGTTAATGTATAGTTGCTATATCAATCAACGTTGCTGCCAATAATGTATGATTAAATTAAACGAGACAACTATTGTACTATTAGCTCCTCTTTCATAAAGTACAACTTACCAACCTACTTTTGCAGCTTCTTTAGTGTGGTTTTTGGGACGGGGATGCAACCCCAAAAACCGACAGCAAATTTAAAATTTGGGGGTTTTTTTTCGGTTTTTGGTTGAATGGTTTTTAGTGTTACCATATCTTTTGGACGGCATTTTGTTTTGTTTTCGATATTCCATATTAATAAATATAAGATTTGACTTATAATACCATTGTACTGCAGATATAATAATACCATATTTTGCACATAAAGTGAAAAATTTGTTGATTTGTGATTGCAGGAACAGATTTGTTAATTTGGGATTTTTCGGTTGCAGCCCCCTGGTAAGTGGTAGTGCAGTATAATCTGAGACTTGACAAAACATTACATAAAATTTGAGAAAGATTGGTTCACAACTCTTCAAATTCACCTTACAATGATGTATCCCAGGTTTTCTTGCGATATGCTTTGGTTATATCTCTGAATTTTATACGTTGAGATTGTGGTTAATTATGTGGTTAACTTTTAATTTCAAAACTAATATTTGTTTTTTCCTTAATTCGATCTTCAGCAATAATGCTATGCACATTATTAAAATTTTACTTTGAAACTAGTTTTTTTAATTGTAAGGCTTCTCACTCCATTCAAGGCCCTGGTTCAAAAGAAGACAAAAGAACTTTAAAATTGGGTTTGTTTTGAAATGATAACTTGAACTGTCATGCTAATAATCTGATATTCCGTTAAACCTAAAAAAATTTCCAGATCTATTTCACAATATTCTTATAGCCGTCCAGTTCTACAAATACACAGCACTTATAGATATTCAAAAAGAGAACTCTAATACCATGATTATAAACTCTTCAAGTCTGACAAGCATAAAGATCTATCTAAAGATGTCCTCACGTTTTCTCAGTTAATAAAAAGTAATTCAGAGAGCATGGCTTTTCTTGATTGCCTGCTCAGCTTTGTTATGCATGAATTACTGAGAATAGATTTTCTAGAAATCAATACGTGAATTAACTTTGAAAATATCTTACAATTCCACTTTCCATGTTTTTACAAACATATCGCAATACCAATCAGCAACCTGGCCCAATCGGCAACCTGCCTCAGTCCCGACTGAAATGACGACACGTAACCTGTGCTGTTCAATGACAGGTCTGCTCGCTATAACTTCGACAGTGCATAACACCTCCCCTCTCCAAGCTCGCACAAGTCTGACAATCTATTGTTAGTTAGCGTTAGTGGCTGTCGGACTGTAGACGTCGACTGCACTGGGTTCTTCTTTTTAGTCGTGTTTCTCCACGAGATGCGTTTAAAGTTGTGCTCTATAGTCGGTGTTCTTAGTGAAATGTTAAAATGAGCATCTTCAATATTGTGAGTGTCTATAATTTAGTATACGAACAACAAAGTTAAGTCATCAACCGCGTCAAATTTTTCTGCACGTGTTGTAAAATGTAAATATTTGTTCTCTTTGTTTAGACGAGTGTTTAAAACAGCAAATTAAAAAGTAGATGTGGTGCTGTTTTTTCTATATTGGGACTATGAATTAGGCTGCTGACTTAGCATATTAAAGCTCTTTTAAAGTCACATGTAGAGCTATTAATTCTATCGATTCAACAGTATTAAAATTATTTCATCTGTAGGCATTTACTAGTGATAAAATTGCATTATCAATTAAATGCGTAATCTTGTGCTGAGATTTAAAATGTAGACCGTCTTTAAGGTTAAACATAGTTCCATAATGGACTTCCCGTCTCTAAGTCTGATTACTGATCGATCTATGGCTGCCATTGATGATTACTAGAATGTTCAAGCAGGTGTGTGATAACAGTCGCGACCGCTTCACTAATTTCCAGTGTTAAATTTATAAAATACCTTACAGGTTAAAAGTATGTTGTTCCGAAAGCTTCACTAAATTTTTGTTAAATTTCCTCCAACGAGTTGCTATGAAAAGGAGACAAAGATGCAAATAGAAACAATATGTTATGTGGTAATTTCCCGCGATTTTCTGCATCATACTTGAAAACAATAGTAAACTGTGTTAGTGTAGAACTATCCGAATCTGGCTTAGAAAACGAACGTTTTGCAGTCATTATTTTCCATTCTGAGTCCTGCTGCATGCTTAAACTTCTGCCTAAATAACGAGTCTAATAACGAGTCTAATAACGAGTCTAATAACGAGGGGAGGGTTACCAGTTATTCATCATCAAAATTCCAACAGTTTTCTTTTATTCTTTTTGTTCACACAAACTTTCACCTTGAAGTTGAAGGACAAAACTGCTCTACTTAGATTCATCACGGTTACTTCTTGCAAAATTTTTCTTAAAACATTTCTAGTTCTACTTAAACTTCTTTTAAATCTCAGTTTGCACCCAGCATCAGATTCCTATGTGTAACGTTTCCATGACAAGTGCAAATATGTTGCTTCGATATAATTTATATTATAAATCAAGGGGGCATGCTCAAAATCATAGTTCATCCGTATCTCCAAACTTAGTGGCCCTTCTTGAGCCTCTAATGAAATTAAATGTCCGTTGTATTAAGTTGTCGCGGTTGCATATATTTGATAATTTGACTAGTGTCCCAATACTCTTGTTGTGCCCTAATGAGTTTGAAGCAAAATTGAGTGGAATAAGTGGGGTATCAAATAACAGGAATTTTAATGGAGTGATCTGTTCATGTATCCGTCAGCGCTGCATGCCCAGATGGGTTGTGTAACTCAAGTTGTAGAGTCACTGTTTGTGTTTCACTATAAATGTAGGACCACTTTACAACTTTCAGTTAACGATTTTGTCACTCCATTGCTCACAAAGCTTCAAACTGAATGGCTACGAGCCGTTAAATTACGTCATGTCTGTTGTTAGAACGACAACTTGATCGTGCTTGTAGCTTGTTTAGGCTAGCTCAAGATAGGTTGTTGAGATTGATTCGGAAGTTTCGAATTTAGCTTGAATTGTTAGAATGGTGCCGCTATACTAATCCTATACTTTGTCGAGCTTTGTGAATCAGATTTAGACGAAGAGTAAGATTGATTGAGAGCCGTAATTCAACTTACAACGTTCACGTAATCCATGTTACTGATGGTTCGGGGCACCGTCTAAAATTAGATCAGGTATAGCTATATAGCTACATAGTTAAACTTCTGTTTACTGCTTTGTTGGTATTAGCATTTATATCATTATCTGTTGAACCACAAAATCAACAGCACTAGCAGCCATTTATTGTCCATCACATAAACCTATCTCTACAAGTGCATCGACATTAGTACTTGTCGACCTAGCCGCCTCAGACACCCTACTAAAGTACTAACCTAGCTTTTAGGGACTAACAGACTACTGAACTTTTCCTGCTTAAGTTCAACTCTTTGTCCGCGATGTCTAAATCTCTGTCTAGAAGAGCTAGTCTAGAAGCTTCTAACACAGACAACGACCTACCTAGAGTAGCCGGACAGCAGTATACAGAAAGCAGGAGTGTAATATAATTAACTAGAGTCCGGTCTAACCAACATGAGTAGGCAAGGTGTACTCAGACTCCTTGAAGTGTCGTGGAGGTAATGACGGTCTCTCTCAAGTCTCTGTCTACAAGGTGCTCTGGAATTAAAGCGTGCTTTACTGAGTTAGCGTTATCTCATTCTCTGCAGTCATTGTAGTTTACAGCTGAGTTAGCTTTATTCTGGTCATGGTTTGTAGTTTTACAGAGTTTTTAGTGTTATGCCTGGTTTGAAGCCTTATAATGTTGATCAACCGCTATGTCACATATTGTCTTGCTCCAGTCTCACAATGAATCAAACCGCATGAGAGCATCCAACTATAGAATATTGTGCAAGTAACAGTACGTTTAGTTCAAACAAGGAGAGATGTCTGGAGCCCCATACCCCCTGTGAGTCGATCTCCTCTTCAGTTCTAGGGAGTACAATCTGCCCACTCATTAAGTTCCTTTGACTACTTCTAGGGAGTACAATCCGCCCCTCATTATCTTTCCTTTGACTTCGAGTGCAAGGTTTCAGTCAAGTCTCTCTATTGTTTTACTTCTCCCATGGATATTGTAACAGTTAAACTTTACTGTAGGTGAGCGGTGTAGACATGTTCAGTAAGTGTGACCGGGACGGGTGTTTGGTTCGGGGTTATCAATTTGATTTGTTAATTAGTTTTTTATTTGTTAGTATATCAAAAACGTTTTGAATCTTCAACAGTGAATAACCGGCGGACTATGTCCGCCGCGGATTCTGCCAGAACGGTCCTTTTGGCGGACTCTGGCGGATCCGCCGAAAAGTCCGCCTGAGTCCGATCGGATCCGCCATCAACTCGCAGTAGCATACCTGTGGTAAACTGTGATAAGAAACAAGCGCTTGGCTGACGTTGTCAGGCCTACTACCGCGAATGAGAAAATGGGCCGCAACGTGAAGCTAACAATAACTAATTAGCTCCGCATCATTTTTAGGCTTTAGCTTATTTTCACTTCGGCCAGTTCTTAAACAGTTATCTCCATTCCGATACCAATTTTTAGCAGTGATTTTAGCAGTGATTTGAGAAGTAAGTCAAGATTATGCATTTGCGGTTGCCATGCAATTAATGAGTTTTAAACATTGTAAGATTAAGACTGAGAGTAGTGGAACTGGACAAAGTTAAACATTTAGGACAATATTCAAAAGTGAGCAAAGCAAAATCTGGAGCGATTCTTTCCAGAGCAGAGGAGATCGCCGATTCTAAACCGATCGATCTTAGCGTTTATTGCCTGACGATCTATTAACGCCAACCTCATATGTAACCGACAAACAAGCTACTAAACCACAGACACAACATGAGAAGCTTAGTTTTGTCCGTCAGTGGTTCAAGAAGAAGGACATTCAGTCGGCTTTTCAACAATGCAACTCTGTTTAGAACAAGAAAATGTAATTGTTTGCATTTAACTAACCGATTTATTCGATTAATTAGTAATTTCATTAGATTTCGCGGTGATATTGATTGATGCAAGGGTGTCTGCTTTTCATTGTGTGGTGCTAGTGATGCCTATTATCTCATCTTATCAATCTTAAATTTACTAAAACTTGCCCGAAATTTGATTATATTGAAAAAATTTGAAGTTGAAGGACATCACGAGGTTGTGAAATCAGGAAAACTTATCGATGACTTGACACATTGAACCATTATGTCGCTGTTACATGGAGACAACTGTTAAACTTTAACCAGGTACTCTGGAGGCTACAGAGATGACTGAATGATTACGATACAGAACAGATCAGTACACTATCTGTTAAACTTCAGTTACTGATATTACCGTCCCCCAATGAGACTGGTGTTTACGTCAGTTATAGCTAGCTCGAAATCACTAGTCATACTCTCGGTCTTCTCGACGAGTTACACTTACAGCTAGCCGGACCAGGTCTATCTCTGAGTGGTGCAGGACAACCAGTCTGCAGTTCAGCATGTTACCGCTTCCATCACTTCCACTAATCAGCATGTTAAACTTCAAGTTTGTGTCAATTTGTCGGCCATGTTTACTTTTTTGAGCTCATCGTAAATGCAAAATTTTCACTTAAAATTTTATTTGCTGCTGAATCGTGTTTTAAATATATAAACTTAGTCCTTGGATAGGAAAATGGCGCCAGAAACTTTGAGTTGTGAAGAAAACAGAATTCCGAGGACATCAGGAAAGGATCTCACAAAACTGCTTCTTGATTTAAGGTACTGTTTTAAGGTAACTGGTAACGGTTCCGTTTAATTAAACTTGAATGTAACCTGCATCTCCTGTTTTCCAAGAATTAAGATTATCTCAACTTCTCTTTTTAGATAGACTCTTGTAACGAAGTAAAACTAAAATCCCCAGTGAGAGCGCCCTGACTGCTGTCCCAGCTAAAGATCCCTATCTCTGTCCCTGGGTGGAGGAAAGACAGTGTGGACCTCACCATCTGCCGCCAAGCAGAAAGAAACGAGCTCGGAAGAGAAAACCAAACTGTCCTGCTGCAGAGCAGGGGCCCGGGTTCTTCTTCTCTAACGACACACTGGTGGAGGAGAGTCATGTGACCTACCCTACATGTCACATGAACAGCTACATTTCTTACAAGAACAGGTGCTCTTTGAACAGCAGCTGAAATCGCTCTGATTTTAAACTAAACTTTTGAGCCCTAAGTAGCACTTACCAGTCCCTTACTGTTTGAATACTAACAAAACGACTAAAATTATACAAGAGTTGAGCATGTTTACAATAACATGCTCAACTAATTAATTATCAACTATTGTATGATTTCGTTCTTTTACAAACTATTTTGTTTCAGACCGGTGTTCGATAAGCCGGGAAAAATGCCGCCGCTGCACCGACCTGAATATCGACTATCCAGCAGAGAACAGCCCCAGAGAGCATCCCTAGACACAGCACGATACTTTCCGCAGTCAGGAGAGAAGAGTATCCTGTCTCTCCAAGCTCCCTGTTTGCTGAACAAGAGCAGTCTGGCCTGGTCAGGGAGCACTGATCCGCTACCCCAGCTTGCCGGGAGGAAACATGAGGACACAGCTTTAGGAAACAGCGACGAGGAGGTTGTCCTGCTCTTTAAATCCAGCCGAGAGTTCTACACCAATCACAGCGCGCGGGAAGTCTCGACAGCCAATCACGGCGCACGAGAAGTTTCAACAGCCAATAGGATCGCAGAACGAATCCCATTTGACGTGGAGGTGGTGTATGGGAAATTGTTGCCGTGTGTCCGAAACTGTCGAGACACGTGGAACTGGCGGACTGCAGACAAGACCTCCGCAAGATCTCACCAAGATCCCAACTCTCCGGTACAAGGTATCCGGGACCCACCCCAACCCTCCTACCATCAGCATCGTGCCGAGGTGTTTACCAGGTCCTCTAGCGCTGCTAGCTCCCGTAGTTCCACTATTATCGGTACCGACTTTAAGGGGAAACTACAGAGTACTCTACACCGAAGTTCAGATAGTTGTTTCAAGAAACTTCCCTGCGGGCTGGTCTACGGTAAGAGTCTGAGAGGGGTTAGGTTGAGGGGCAGGACGAACAGTAGAAACACTTGTGTAGATCTGTGTGTGAGACCCGTGTAGTTTACAATTGTCAGGAAGATAGTGGGCAGCATGAAAGTTTTTTTAGAGTTTTTACGAGCAGCTTGAACGATTTGTCAGTATGTTTGTAAATAGTTCAAACGTTTTTCAGAGTATTTTTTTTAATTCAAACCAGACCAGGGTTTTTTGGGTTTTGTCTGACTAACCGTGACGATAAGTTAAATGTAATAATATTAATAGGAAATAATTATAACATTTACACTTGGTCATACATTTTTGATATTATTAATTGAAAATCAGCTGAAAAATTTGAGGTCAAAATTAATTAAAAATTGCTACCGAAAAGCAGTGAAATACTGTTATATGATCTTCATAATCGTTTATAAGATCTTCAATGAAAAGAAAAGTTGTGAAGTTTTCATGAACAAATATATCGATAACTAAAGCTTATCTACTACTTAATAATCAACACAAATTAATGATAAATACTCTAACTGAACATATCCACACAAAAACCAGTCCCAAATCAGTCGACTGAAGCTGCCGATGAGTTAAGGTTGGACTGGAAGATGATTTTTGTGAAGTTTGTGTAGTCCAGCGCTCCCGGAACATCCGGGTATTTTTCCATACGGTCGATACAGTACTTCGCCTGGAGTAAAGGAAGTTAGCAAACTTTCGGGCAAACTTTCACATAGTTGAGATACAAAATCTAAAACCGAGCAGCTCGTATCTAAAATATCAGTGAAATTCAAATGTGAAAATTGCGGCGAACAAGACAGATAAGACAATTCAGGAATACAGAGCAGTGAGTAATTCCCGGATACCTGGTCTGGCGGCATGGCGGCATACAGTTCGGAGGCGGTGATGTACGGCTTGTTCCCGTCCTCTGTCAGGGATCTGAACGCTTCTGTCAGTTCGTCTGTACTGGCCACGTTCTCCGTAGTCCGCGATATCATGAACTGGGGAGAGATTGTTATTGCAATATAGTGTGTATGTCGTGTGTATAGTCTTCTACTGTTTTCTTTGAGCTAGTCCAGGGTATTTGTAAGGTTTGTTATTCAAACATCGATCATTGAAAATGCTATCGAATTAAATCAAATCTGTCCTGACAGAAAGAAAATCGAATCTAAACAAGGAACAGAAATCCTTTCAAACAAATCTCTACCTGCATGTATTCTTCTAGTCGCACAAAACCGTCCCGGTCGAAATCCACTGAGTCGAGTATCGCTTCAAACACGGTGTCCGGCTCGTCCTCTTGCGGTACCGGTAAGTCGAACCCAAGAGCTCGGAGACACGCTTTAAACTCGTTGTGATCCAGCCTCCCAGATCTGGGGACAAGAAGAGACTTAGAAGTTATCAAGGATACAGGCTAAAGCTACGTTCACGGTTGATCATCACACTTAATTTACGTTTGAGCACTCGTATCGTGAATTAAAAACTTTAAATAATCAAATCTCACCGGTCTTTGTCGAAATGTTTGAACATCAAGGTAAACTAACCGGTCTTTGTCGAAATGTTTGAACATCAAGGTAAACTCCTTCAGTTCATCCTCGTCCACCCCGGTCCGGTTTTGAGCGTCTATCTGTGCGGTGACAGTGTGGTGCATTCTCCGTGTAAACTCGTTGAGCTGGTCCCACTGCTGTGCTAGTGTTACCGTGCTGTGTGTCGTGTATCTGTTGTCGAATATCATGCTTTGTTCCAGGTGTCCTGATAGGTCCTGTAAAGGGGTGGGTAAGTGTGAGCAAGTGTGATTTTTAGTGAGACAACTTTCAAGATGGTAACAGTATTTTTTGAAGCTGCATAATGATTATGAAGAAACATATTAAGAAGACCTAGACTCATGCTAAAAAGAAATTACCTCAATTTCACGGAGAACAGCTCGCTTCTTTTTGATTTCCTCGTGTTTGCTCTCAATGAGATCCCTCTGATCCTCAAGTCGATATCTGTTGTTCGTTAGTTTCTGTTTTGTAGTCTCCAACCACTCCGAAAACTTGTTCGCTTAAAAAAGTTTCCGGTATTAATTTTGGAGATATTGTGTGAGCCAATCGAGTTGTATGACACTGTGACTAAGAATTCTGCACAGAGCCAATGTTAAAAAATCAATTTGAAATTAAAATACAAGTAGACGAGGCAAGTAATGAACCTTGAGCAGCGTAAGCCTTTCTGAGTTCCTCCCTCTGTTCCTGTCGGAGTGTCTCCTTCTCTATCATGAGGTCCCGTTCTTTGACGGCTCGGAGCAGAGACTGCCAGCTGTCCTCTAGCGAGTCCATCGTGAACCATGTGTACGGGTTAACTGTCACGTGGTACGATCTGAGATAAGGGGTTGTTTTGGATTGTATTTTGCGACAAAACTTTTCTGAAGTAGATAACAACATAAACAATAAACAAGCCACGCTTGAGTATAAATATCAGATCGTTGTTTTGGATTGTATTTTGAGACAAAAAGTTTGTGAAGTAAGTAACAGCATAAACAATAAATAAGCCACGCTTGAGAGAGATTAACAATAATTTACTTTTACAATTATAAACTGAGACAATGAAAGCCTGGTAATGTTGGTACCAACTACCACAATTACAAAACTCAAGTTACCCAATCATTCCCATCTCCTATCTCTCAATAAAAAATACCCGCAGTACCTGATAGTACGGTCAATCTCAGTGAGCTGTCTGAACTCCTCCCGCTTTTCCTGGGACAGAGCCTCCACGAAGGCAGCGTGTTCTTCCCTCAACTTCTTGCATTCCTCCATGTTGCTCGTGTAAATCAGGTCGGTTAAATCTTCCTCGGCGTTTTCGTACCAGCCGTTAAACTGACTGGCTTTCTCTGCAAACGTCTGCGGAGGGAATTTGGTAAGAGTCTAATTTGCTCAGAAAAATTCAAGATTCCAACTTTAAAACCCTCCAGATTATGGTGTAGAATCAAAATGTTACGTTAAAATTTTACACCTTCCCGGAAATTCTATACTCATTAATCTATTTTTCACCTGGAATATCCCCTCTATCTCCTTGAAATGAGACAGAGCTGTATTTAAACGTTTCCTCCTAGCCTCACTCTCCGCGAACAGCGCGTTCCATCTCTTTAACACATCCGCGTGTCGCTGTTTCAGAGCTTTGGTCTGGGCGTGTTGTGAGGCTATCAGGCGGTCTTTGAGGGACGTCAGCGAGTCTATGTTATCCTTGAAGGAGTTGAGGGAGGTGGTGTAGTTCTTGTGGCGGGCTATGAGAACTTCACAGGAAGTCAAGTCGGAACCAACGTCCTCGGTTAACACGTGTCGTTCTTTTTGGGTAATAAAGACTTCTATAGCTTCCGCCTGGGGAATGGTACAGATTGAGACAATTTTACAGAATTTTACAGTTTACACAATACAATTTCACAGCAAGGGTATAAAATTTTCACGGCAGAAATCTAAGGAATTGCAAGCTAAAATTTTGACAGCGATACACCTTCCTACATCTGAATTCTAAACCATGAAAAAAGTGCAGATAAATAACTACTAAACTAGTAGGCTAGTGGATAGTTATAACTCTAAATTAACAAACCTTCCAGTTGAAGTTGAGATGAGCAGCCTCGTCAGTTAGACAGGCTTTGTGAGCAGCACATATGTTATACAGCACTCCAACCATCTCCTTCAGTTCCCTCATGTGTCCGTCTACCTGGGATAGGGTATCATTCAGTCGGTATTGTCGACCAAAATGAGTTGCTTATTCAATGAATTTATCATTTTATCAGTCGCCCTGCCCTTACTGCTACAGAGTCCTAAAGTCAGGTCGTTTTCTTAGTTTGGGACTGAAATCAGAATCTCAGGGATTCAACTCTATGATATGTACAGCATACTGTTTACATTGTTTACTAATACATTCTATAAATCTGATTTACAATATACCTCTAAGGAGTGAGGTGTCCTAGACTCGATAATAGCATTTCCAGCTGCCATGATGACTGTGTCTATGTGCTGGTTGTGCGTGTCCAACTCTCTTCCAAGCAGATCGTACCTTACAAGTTAAGAGATTGAGTAATAAATATTGACACAATACAATAGTCACAGTTTCGATTTATTATATTCGGTTTGGCATATATTACATTAAGTGCTGATATTCCCTATCAAGGAAACTGAAAACTTCCACAGTTTCGAAGCTACCCAAAACAAACAAAACACCAATACGTATATTAAACAAACAAAAAGCTAACACAAACTTTTTGAGTAGACGGTTGACAGCAAACAAAACACCAAGCTTAAACGAATATCAAACAAACAAAAAGCTAACTTTTTGAGAAGACGGTTGACTGCAGGAAGATTATCCCTAGTGCCGTCCAGGTTTAGAGACTTTATCTTCTCACCGATCCAGGTTCTTTCCTCCCCGACATCCAGGAGCCAGGAATAGAACTCTCGGGTCTGGTCCACTTTGTCGTGCTTCTCCTCGCACTCTCTCTTCAATCCTTCCCATCTAGAATATTGATTCTTTGAACCTTAAGAATTAGAATTTAGAACATGAATGCACCATAAGATATCACAATCATGTGCTATATATAGTGTATGTCGTTCTAAAGCCTTAGACTTAGGATCTTAGTCAATTTTTAGATATCGACTTTTTGAAGTTGCTTCACTGTTTTAACTTTTAATACTCGGGAAAAAGAAGAGTGAAGTATTTACTTGTTCAGGAGGTTGTCCATTAGAGTGCTCATCTCTTTAACCAAGATAATATCATCGTTGTTGTTTCTACATTTCTCGCACATAATACTCGTTTGTTGGATGGAATCTTCATACATTATAATCTGAAATACACAATCTGATTAATAGTAATTCCACTTGTTCAAACTTTGCACAATTAACGAATAACCCTTAAGAATTGTTCAGACGGATTTGAGAGTAAGAAAGTTAGTAGGAGCAGAAAAACTAAAGTGTTAATGAGACACCTCCTTTATCCACCACACAATACGCACCTCGGCTTCAAGTCTAGCTAGTTTCTTCTTGAGAGTGTCAGTAGCTACCAGGTCACGTGGTGAAGTAGCAAGGTGTAGGAACCTCAGTCTATCGTCAACCCAGACCTCTCTCTCGTTTATCTCTCTGATCACTGTGTTTATCTGGAGGGGGGTTTCAATCATTAACACGAATCGATACAACGTACTTTGGCAAAGATACATGAATTGAATGACTGGGTTATTGCCATTTTACTCTTTAAACAAAAAACATAGGCATATGGAGAAAGCAAGGATGTAATTTGTTATATGTGAGAGAAGAAACTAAAACATTTATAAGATAGTCTTATTCGTATGTAAGAAAGAGTCCGCTTACCGGACTCGTAGTATATTAATGTAACCTGTTGGCAGTACTGTAAATGTTCATGTCGCTTGTCTTGCAATACTTTAACCTCCTCGTACCGGCTGTTTATCTGATTCTGATAGAAAAACGAGGTTTGAATTTGGAAAATCAGCTCCGACAGTTATAGCTTAGCAATTAAGCATTCTAGCTCGACGGATTCAGCCATTATAATAAATATTTAGTTTAATTTAATTAATTTTCACGCGCGCGATCGAAAGGTTGCACGTCAAAGAAAGGACCTATATCCAAGGTCTCTGCGCCCTCCAGCATTGCTTAATCAAAACAATTAAATTTGCGCGCGAACATCTTACAATACAATAATACAATAATAATACAATAATAATACACACGGTAATCTCTCTAGGTAGCTGGCATGTATTTCACTCCTGGAAACATCTCGTGAACTGTAGTTCTTACTCTAACAACAGAGCTTTGATTCACAAAGGTTCTGCAGCTAAAATGCATTAGATCAGATCCACGTCAACGAAGTGAACCGAGAGGGTTCCACTATAAAACCACTAAAACTATACCACTTACTAACCTGTTAAATAAACATCTTAATTTCACGTTCACACTGAAGACCTGAATCACACCACCACACACTCACTTTCACACTTTGACACAAACTGAAAAGTACTGTTAGGCTTGCTTGTATTGTACGTATTTACTATTTACTTTTCTACGTATCGCTAACTCACTATGTAACAAAAGCATTACGATCAAACGGGTTCAAAGTAACATCTTATAAGCTGAACTATAAGCTAAACTAAATATACAAAAACTGCATTCTTTAACAAACCTGTTTTTTCTTGATGTTATCAGTGTCGTAGTGTGAGTTAGACAACATCTCTTCTGCCAGCACGTTGACATCTAGAGCATGTCGCTCGTGTGACTGTATGTCGTGTCCGAGCATCTGGGGAGGTTAGATTTAGACGTTAGAACTGGGGAGGAGTCGGAAATTTGTCGTCTGGCTGAAACGCCGACAGCTCCCCGAGAAATTGATTTTTTAATGGCAAAGGACTTTCAGGGTAATATTTCTGTAGCATCTGTGATTGATTATGTTATACCAAATCTGAAATTTAGCTACCTGGTTTTTCTTTATCAAGTTCTGTAAGTTAGCCATGTCCTTCAAGTTTATCTCGATGTTAAGTTGAGTTTCAATCATGCTCAACCACATAGCCTGAGAACGGTTATGTTTAGTTTTCTAAAATACAGTAAAGTAACTCTGTACACGTAGTTTCATGAGGGATATATCTTTCACTCCTACTTATGATTAGTAAATAGTTGTGTATTGAGTACATACATTGTTTTCACTTTTAATCTTTAGTATTACTTACACACACGCATGTCGCATACACATGCAAAGTTTGAATATTTTATCGTTATTTTAACTAAAAACGACAAAGATCACACAACACAGGAGTACAGAATATTCTAAGACCCTGATTCCTGGGCATGTCAGCTTTAATACACGTAACCATGACAACATGGTAAAGTGAAACATCGACATTATTCCAACACACCCAATATCCAGTACCAGATCTAAAAGTTAGAGGAGGAGAATTTACCCACCATATCCTGACAGATACAGTTAAACTGATGTAAAGTTCTGACGTCCTTCAACACACAAAGTTTTCTCTCAGTCTGCATCGCTAGCTCGTCCCACTTGTCCCCTATCTCGTTGACTTTACCCATCACCTGAGGGAGTGTTTCAATATTCGTGATGCCGGCTTACATTTGAGTGTTCTGGTGGTTTTAAAAATTTGGTCTGCCTCGGCCCTTTATTATTACAAAATTATCGACATTTTGCAACTATATTTTAAGATTGAACAAGCACAAAAACAATCAAATTACGGAGTAATTAACAGAAAACAACTTAAATACATGTAATTACATGTGAATAGTACACTTAACAATTGAAATACATGTAAATACATGTAAATACATGTAATTACACTTACCGTCTCGTCTCTGTTCCCACACCTCTCCTCCTGTAGGAGCCTGTTTCCCTCCCCCACCACCGCCTGCACTCTCTCCTGGGACGCTCCTATCTCCGTCTCAAACGTCTGGTGGTCCTGGATCTCTGCCTGAGATGGAGCCTATAGCACCTTAGTAACCGGGTATAGCACCTTAGTAACCGGGTATAGCACCTTAGTAACCAGGTATAGCATCTTAGTAACCGGGTATAGCATCTTAGTATCCGGGTATAGCATCTTAGATAACCATGTATAGCACCTTAGTAACCGGGTACAGCATCTTAATAACCAAGTATAGCACCTTAGTAACCAGGTATAGCACCTTAGTAACCGGGTACAGCATCTTAGTAACCAAGTATAGCACCTTAGTAACCAGGTATATCAGCTTTGTAACCGGGTACAGCATCTTAGTAACCAAGTGTAGCACCTTAGTAACCAGGTATAGCATTTTAGTAACCGAGTATAGCATCTTAGTAACCGGGTATAGCATATCAGTAACCGGGTATAGCATCTAAGTAACCAGGTATAGCATCTTAGTAACCAAGTATAGCATCTTAGTAACCGAGTATAGCATCTAAGTAACCAGGTATAGCATCTTAGTAACCGGGTATAGCACCTTACTAACCGGGTATAGCATCTTAGTAACCGGGTATAGCACCTTAGTTACCAAGTATAGCATCTTAGTAACCAAGTATAGCACCTTAGTAACAAGGTATAGTACCTTAGTAACAAGGTATAGTACCTTAGTAACAAGGTATAGTACCTTAGTAACCAGGTATAGCATCTCAATAATCGGGTATAGCATCTCAATAACCAAGTATAGCATCTTGATAACCGGGTATAGTATCTTAGTTACCAAGTATAGCATCCCAACAACCGGGTATAGCATCTTAGTAACAAGGTATGGCAGCTTCTCATGCAAACATAACACTATAACACCTTAGTAACCAAATTACAGGTCTTAGTTACCAAACGTACTACATTAGTAACCAAACGTAACACATTAGTAATCAAACAAAACACCTTAGTAACCAGGTATAACACCTTAGTAACCAGGTATAACACCCTAGTAACCGGAAGTACCTGCAAGTTTCCCAACTCAGCTGGTTTCACGTTACACTGCTCCAACCGCTCGTTGATCCACTGTATCACCTCGCCCGCGTCGCTCAGGAAGTTATCTACCGAGATCTTATCTTGCAGCTCCTTCTTCTTCTCCTCCTGCAGCTTCTTCAGTCCGGAGAACTTGCTTGTCATCCCGTCCGTCTTTACTTCTAGCAGGTCCGCTTGCGAGGAAGAGATACGCTCTTTAACTGCCTGGATTTTAATATCTTCAGTATTTAAAAAAATCAGAAGAATTGTTATTTTATTTAACTCGTAGAACACAATTTTAGAAACTTCTTTAAAGCTCATAATCACACAAAGACACACACACACACACCCACCCACCAATTCAACAATTACAATTAAATCAATAATTTCAGTGACAGGATGGATTCCCGAGGGGCACTGTGTTAAAGTAATTTATGTGGGTCCCAATTCCCACCGACCATTCATGTTCCCGGATACTTATAGTCTCCCTTTCCTTTCATAACAACCACGGTGTCTTTATTGACTCAGCGTATAGTATCTTATAAAAGCTAACTTTAGAAAGAAATTGCATCCTTTTGTTAGACTCGATCTGTCTTCCTAAACCTAGGTCATTGCAGCTCTTGTCATGGTTAAGTGTTCAACTTTAGACGAATATTCACCAGGCTGCTCCCAAACAATGGTATTATAAACTTAGTATGTACCGTGAGGGCAGAGCTTGTTGCTCTGAGCAGCTACGCTTAACCGTTTAGTCTCAAGTAAACTTCTTTTCTGATGCAAACTGCTAACCATTTTATCTGAGTTCTTTCATTTGTTATCTATACGTTGAAGCTCAAGTCACAGAATATTTGAACTTGGCTATGATAATCATTTCAAACTCGAATTGTTAGAAGCTCAAATCACAGAATATTTGTATTTGGCTATAACAACCATTTCAAACTCGGATATACGGGTTGAGGACGCATCACAGACTCATTGCAGACATGGCACTAAATCACTAATTGCTAGGTCACCATCGTTATTTCTATTTTGGAGTAAGATGCTTATGTGTGAGGCTTGGCGGATGAAAAATTGTAGCAATTTTCTCTCTAAAGTAATAAATATGAAACGTTTTGTAATTAACTAATGACAAAGTAGGACTGCACCAGATCGCCTCTTTAATAATCCCGCAGAAAAAGTGAGGAAAGACAAACCTGAACTCTAGATATCCGCTCCTCCTCCACCCCTAGCAGCTGGTCTAACTTCTTACAATCCGCAACTGTCATCCCCGCCATGTTAGCTGCCATGTTCTCCATCCGAACCTGGACAATCACTCTTGTCAGGACAATGCGGAAAATTAGTCGATATTTCCTTGTTTTCAGTGTTTTCTTTTTATAACATTCCGCAAAATTAAGGCGTGCAGAATCCAATTTTCCTGACAAAATGTTCATACTAATTCGATGTTCATACTAATTTCTAATTTGTATCACTTCGGAATTAATCTACACTTCAAATGTATACATCATCAACCCTATAGTCTATATCTAAACCGTGTTTACAGGTATTTTCTTCGGAGTAACCCATATTTTTAGACAACAACCTCTATAGTCTATATCTAAACCGTGTTTACAGGTATTTTCTTCGGAGTAACAACACACCGTTTTAACCCGTTAAGGACCACACGCACATAGAAGGAATTGAGCTTTACATCTGATTCGAGATTATTGCAAACCTACTGAGTATTAGGGTGGTGGCAACCACCCCAGAAAAGACACTTAACCTAAAATTCTTGAACCTCGAGACTATTCTCAATCGATTGCTCGTCCAATTTTAGCCCGCGTTCAAAAAAAAGTTGCCACCTCCCTGGTATGACAACATGAAGTGTGGTATACGAGCCCCGACGCCTCTAAGGGCCCTTCAAGGCCTTAAAGGCCCTGAAAAACGCCCAAAACAGTCTACAAGTCGGGGGACGAATTGGAGTCCAAACGGAAAGAGAGAGTCACGGAAATTTAGGTATTGAAGATTTGATCGAGGTCGATGTAATAGGCTATGTGAAAATTTGATCTGAAGGCCTAAAAATGGAAATTTTCAACTTTGAGCTAGGAAAAAAGTTAGACCAGTAATTTGACGTAAAATTTGACGAGGAATCCGAATTTGATAGTTTTGAATCCGAAAAATCATCACGTGACCCCTAATAAGGTCCAAAAATGAAAATGTTCATCTTTGAGCTAGGAAAAAAAAGTTTCACCAGTATTTTGACGTAAAATTTGACAAATAATCCGAATTTGATAGTTTTGAATCCGAACAAGAATTGCGGCCGCTTTAATTTTGTCAGGCGACCGCTGAATTTCCCGTATCATGCCGTCGCTTATTGTCATTAAACTTTGCGAAATGAGGAATGAAAAAAAGACAATATATAACAACTTCGGTTAAGTTATTATTGTTCTGCATCGGCACGTGTAAAAGCAGACGCGCGGGTTAATGCAGCCGTTTGATGCAGCCATGTTTGAAAATTTGCACGCTCAAAGTTTGAACACAATTGCGCGTTCTTTGCATAGTTTGTTTCAAATATCTTAACTCTGTATGACGTCGTCATTATTGTATGTATGTGCTGCATTCATAATTATCANACTGCGTTGATTTATGCTTATGGTGTTTCTATGAA